>JAODUO010000572.1:0-222500 GCA_025642075.2 Ridgeia piscesae
GTAGACTGTTAGAAGACATCGAGGAGAGGAGGACAGTGGGGGACAGAACAGGGAGGAGGGTGTAGACTGTTAGAAGACATCGAGGAGAGGAGGACAGTGGGGGACAGAACAGGGAGGAGGGTGTAGACTGTTAGAAGACATCGAGGAGAGGAGGACAGTGGGGACAGAACAGGGAGGAGGTTGTAGACTGTTAGAAGACATCGAGGAGAGGAGGACAGTGGGGGACAGAACAGGGAGGAGGGTGTAGACTGTTAGAAGACATCGAGGAGAGGAGGACAGTGAGGGACAGAACAGGGAGGAGGGTGTAGACTGTTAGAAGACATCGAGGAGAGGAGGACAGTGATGGATAGAACGGGAATGAGTGTGTAGACGGCGGGAAGAGAGTGAGGAGAAGACGGAAAGAGAATCCACGATAGTGTAATAATCTAATCGATGACCGTTTTTATCGACTCAATTTGTTTCTCATAAATTATCCTGGAAGAAATCCAATAAACCAGACCGTCGTTGTCCGACATGTGTGTTTAATGTATCACGTATTGTGCTATTAATAACAGTTGCTGTGATGTCGTACGTGACTAACGTCCAAACGTTTTAGCTCTCTACTAATTTTTTTCATTTATAATACCAACATATATTTATAACTGAGTAAATTGTGTAACGTTGTCACCGCCGCCAGAACCAATGTGGAATACTTGTCTGCGACAGCCTGTTTAATTACTGTTTTTTAAGTAATTATTTTGTACTGACTACAAGACAATGTTCTCTCGTTTGCGAAATTTAATAAAGTATCTTGTATCTTGTACAGTCACGATCTCTCAATTATGATAGGATTCCTTGTTGACTGCAGAAACTGGCGACACACGTTCAATGATTATGATTACTGACGGCGCTGAACGCAAGGTAGTAATTTTAGAGATTCTATTTTCACGAACACAATGTTCAGTAAAGATCACACTTGTGCTGGCTAGGTGGCGCGACTAGTTTGGTGTCGCTTTGTAGCCGGGCCCAATCCCGTGTATAGGCCCAATAGGCTATGCGCTTGAATCTGATCGCACAGAAACCGCTTATCAAGACACCATTGTCGTGGATATTCATTAATCCGACCGTCGTGTGTTCATGTGTGATGTCATTGTGTATGTGGTCAATAACAGTTGTTGTGTCCAAACGTTTTAGCTCTCACAAAACAGTCATTTAAAACTGGCGAAGCAGACCCAACGATTACGCTATTACGTGTACATACATGCATAACAACTAACTACTTAATATATAAGATATCAACGATAAAAGCGTGCACTGCTTGTGTTGCGCTTCTATGCAGATTAATAACATGCTTCATGTGTCATGAGGTTTTTAACAAGACCTAGAGATTCAAGAGATTGCCACCTAGAGATTCAACTCTAGATGGCAGGTGGACTAGGAAGCCATTTGGCTTATCGAGAGTCCAACCTATCTATCTAAGTATTGTCGTGGCGGGCGGCGGGCGGGCGGGCGGGCGGGCGGGCGGGCGGGCGGGCGGGCGGGCGGGACGGGACGGAGGACGGACGCGGACGGGACGGACGGACGACGGACGGCGGAGACGGGACGGAGACGGGACGGACGGACGGGACGGACGGACGGACGGAGGCGGACGCGGCGACGGGACGGACGGACGGACGGACGGAGCGGACGGACGGACGGACGGACGGACGGACGGACGGACGGACGGACGGACGGACGGACGGACGGACGGACGGACGGACGGACGGACGGACGGACGGACGGACGGACGGACGGACGGACGGACGGACGGACGGACGGACGGACGGACGGACGGACGGACGGACGGACGGACGACGGACGGACGGACGGACGGACGGACGGACGGACGGACGGACGGACGGACGGACGGACGGACGGACGGACGGACGGACGGACGGACGGACGGACGGACGGACGGACGGACGGACGGACGGACGGACGGACGGACGGACGGACGGACGGACGACGGACGGAGGACGGACACGGACGGACGGACGGACGGACGGACGGACGGACGGACGGACGGACGGACGGACGGACGGACGGACGGACGGACGGACGGACGGACGGACGGACGGACGGACCTCAATACCGGGCAGTTGAGTATTTTGATAAAACTCAAGGCGGGGTCCACACAGAAAGACAGTGATTGGTGAGTGAGTTAATGAGTGAGTGAACGAGTGCGTGAGTGCGTAAGTTAGTGAGGGAATTAGTGCGTCAGTGAGTGTGTGAGTGCGTGAGTCGGTGAGGGAATGAGTGCGTGAGTGGGTGAGTGAGCGAGAGGCGTAGTGAGTGATTGAGTGAGTGAATGAATGAGTGATGGAGTGAGCAAGTGAGTGAGTGAGTGAGTGAGTGAGTGAGTGAATGAGTGAGTGAATGAGTGAGTAAGTGTGTGAGTGCGCGAACCATTGGTGGAATATTCAGCATGGCTCGAAGCCAATACTAAGACGCTAAATGGGTAAAGAATCGCGCGACCAATGTATGCAATCTTGAACATGATTAGAACGGTATTCCGAACGAAAACTCATATGAACTCACACGTACGCACGCACACACACACCTGTGAAGACACGCAGGAACGAACGAACGAAGTAAAAGGAATGAGCTAACGCATCTACACAGGCCTAAAGGCAGGCACAACCCCTCGGACCCTCGTTTGTAATTGCATGTTTAATCTGTGGCAGCCGTGTTTTGTTGTTGCTAATCTGCAAACGTTGATCCGACAGCCCCCTCTAAACGAGATGTTATGCCCAGTTAAGAGGAAGTTCGTTCCGTACAAGTCTAGAGAATAACATGCCTTTTGCCGATCCAATGCATAAATATCGGTGCTAGGCTGTCACTCTAATGATCTAATCTTGTATGCATTGTAGAAAATCACTGAGGCGTTACACGTTACCACAAAAGCTGTTATTAAGAGCCTTTTGCTCAAACAGAATCACAACGGCCTTGTTGCTCATTGCAAAAGGACGTTTTTTGGTTAGCTCCTGACTGCTTTGCGATTTCCGTGCTAAGCGTGGACATGACCAACACATATGGTGTGTTGGCGTGGCTGCTGCTGTTGCTGTGCCGTCTCAAGACAGGAGTCTTGGCGGCGGACTGCGACACGACCGGGGACGATCTGATCATTGACGCCGACACCGAGTGTTCTCTCTCAGCTGCCGTCAGCAAGACCTTCGGAAGAATCTCGATCGCCGGACGCGTGCTGATCAGCAAGGATACTCCAGGGCTGCATGCGACTCTGCGGGCAGACACGGAGGTGGTCATCGCCTCCACTGGGATACTGACGGCGACGGGTCAGGGCTATGACGGCGGACAGGGCCCTGGACACGGGGTGACTCGCAACACGTGGGGGTCTGGAGGTAAGTCACTAGTCACTACTCATCGTAGCAGCATTTAGGGTTCATCTTTCGACGAAAGAGTACACAATAGAAATAGTATGCAGGTTGTTCGAACTTCTGTGACGACTTGTGTAGTATTGATTGAGTTGATTGAGAATTGGTGTTGTTTGTGTAGCGGGACATCAGCGCTGTCAAATGATGGCAGACGTCAGTCGGTGTTTGTTTGTGAATTGATACAGGTGTCATTTCGTTGGGTGACATCAGCAATCACTGTCCGGTTGTAGTAGAAACGAAGGGGTGTCAGCTTTCAAAGAGGTTTATGGCAAGCAGTGGTATTCAATGTTCACGAATTTGCCAGCGCAAATCTGTCAGTGGAGGATAACTACGTTGCGATATTTTCAGTACCTGGCTATAGACAAGTGGTGGATATGTGTACGAGTAGCCTTCGCGCATTAATTGTAGCATATGGCTGGATGCTTCCCAGAGAAGTTGAGATGGTGTTTGATTGAACAGGTCTGCCAGGGAAGTAATATGTAAAGCGCTTTGAACGGTCCTGAGGACTGGATACTGCGCTATATAAGAACTTACCTTTTTACTTTTACTAACATTTGTAGGAAATGAAGAGAACATTATAATGGCCGCCTATTGAAAATTCAAATGAGGTCTTACGTCAGCAAGCAAGAGTGCTGGGTGTAATCTTTAGCGGAGTTTAACTTGTTTAGAGAAAGAAATATTAACAAATAGCTTCTTCTTTTCCCGTGTCAGTGTTTGTTTCTGAATCAGAAAGAGATGCAAATAAAACTAGGAGCATGCTTTTTTAAATAACGAAGTTTAGCATCATATATGTTGTAAGTTACCAAACGTAATTTAGCCCAATAGCGTGCCACTCCACACTAATAATATATTTGATTTGACATCCAGTGAAGTAAACCCGAATGATAACGCTCTCAGTTTGGCGACTGACGAATTTGGAAAACTACACATTAGTGACGTAAAACTTTATCAAACTGTCGCTGCCTTTGCAGTTTAAATCATGTGTCTTCAACACTGTTATTCTAATAAACTGCTGGCGTAACAGTCTTACGTGTAGTTGCTATTTGATAGTTTTAATTATATCCATTTGATGATGCTTTAATAAAATCAGGAATACATTACCACTTATAGGTTAAATTTTCTTTTAAACGTACACACACAACATCGTTACACAGCGGACCGGTGTATGTGTTCTGATTGTCCCGTTAGCCACTCGTGTAACTATCGCCAATATACGCAATTCGTTGCATATCATAGTTTCGATTTGTTTTTATATATTTTGCTGAATAGAAGCTGTTCGTGTCATTAGCCATCCGCCAACTTAGTGTCATTCGTCAATTACATCACTGTTCAATGGCACACGAAGTTTACATTTCACACGCGTGACCGTCCGTTTCAACCTGTTCCGGCGCTCAATTCAATTTAAAAGGTATGCTGCCTGTTTCCGACACCCATTGACATAGTTGTAGATGATAATAATTATCTTTACAATGATGTAGAAAATCATGAAATACCGCGGATAGAACACTACGTATAGCTTTTTCATTCATTTTTGTGAGCACCTAAGTTATCCAACACCCTGGATGAACTTTATAAAAGTCTATATCCACGAACCACCCTTGAGAGCTCGCTAGGCCACGAGCAACATTTCAGCTCAAAATAAGCAAAACTGGCGGATATTTTGGGCTACACACCGACAAACGCACACAAACAGAGAAACAAACTCTTGTTTTGTATATAATTATTATAACATGTTATTAGCGTGTTATAATAATTATATACACAACCAGGAACGTCAGACTGCTAGACCTTTCATACTTGCTCTGGCTGTGTCTCGGAGTTCCTTAGCCAAAAATGCGATCTTATCCGGTAATGTCGATACAATGTTTTGCCCTAATGACACACTAACCAGTTGTTTACAGTGATATTTTAGACGGCACATAGTTGTCAACTTCCAAACTACCAGACTTCGGCTGACCGAAATGACCAACATACAACAATGCTGTGTTGACGTTGGAGTTAGGGCATTGGTTTCGAGACGCTTATGTCCACTCGCATTTTACTACATTACCACGTTTCTTTGAACACGAAACATATAGAATGTTCAAACCATTAGTCGATGTTTTTCATAAACACAACGATATTTATTTAGAGATGTTTATATAATGTATGTTTGTAATATTCTGCTTTTCAGGGTATTTTATTTTGATACGTCAACTTTGGATCATTGCAACTATATCTTCTCCATTTCAAGTGCATCACCTCCTAGGTGCCGACACATTGCCTACTTTCTGTTGCATCATTGGCAATAAGCATCTGACCTACCAATCAACCTCGCAAAAAACAGGGGATCTTTGTGATACGCAGTTACGCGTGGAAACAGCGCAAATACCCGCTGCAATTTCGATACCGAAACACGACTGGTGGATGTCCCGTTGACGTCCTAAACATCGCCTCCGCGTTGGCCGTCTGCGCACACGATGTGCCGTTGCCTGGTCATTGCAGGCGCCAGTCTACAAAGGTTACGCTATTTATTTATCAAATACGCTTTGTCCGGCTACTGACCGACTGTGGTGAAGCTACGTTGTGGTTCTGCACGGCGTGACATATTTAGGTTAGTGCCAAACCACTTAATGCTAATTTGTTAACGCGGACCGCGTTAACAGAGGGATCGGAGTGACAGCAGTCGCCTGTTTGTAGTACTTATATATCGTGAGTACACGCTTAGGCGAGTCACAGGGACGCTCTATAAGTGTTCAAGGGCTCAGAGCACAGTTAGACTTCCTGGTCTGACCCATACGAATGTAGTACGTTATAATTGTGTCATTTGAGATTTTGAAAAAGCGACCGAAGAACTACATCGACCACCACATATTTAATCTGTAATTACCGACCACCACAAGCGTAGGTCACGACGCGCGCGCGCACGCACGCACGCACGCACGCACGCACGCACGCACGCACGCACGCACGCACGCACGCACGCACGCACGCACCACACACACACACACACACACACACACACACACACACACACACACACACACACACACACACACACACACACACACACACACACACACACACACACACACACACACACACACACACACACACACACACACACACACACACACACACACACACACACACACACACACACACACACACACACACACACACACACACACACACACACACACACACACACACACACACACACACACACACACACACACACACACACACACACACACACACACACACACACACACACACACACACACACACACAAGTGGAATGCGTAAATAGGGGAACCCGGGACAAAGTGGATCAAAACTATTTGGCAAGTCATATTGCTATGAAAATGTGAGACGAAAACAAATCTGATATGTCTTCCTTTTACTTAAGACTAAAACTAACATAATGGTACAAACAATATTCATTTAAAGAACGGCTTTATTGAAATATACGATAGTATAAAAACGATTAAAATTCCCCTTTGCCCCAGAAGCCTGGGGCAAAGTGAAATATGTGATGGGGCAAAGAGAAACGTTATTTTGCTCCAATAATATGCTCCAATGAGAGCCAGGTTTTAACACTAAATATACCATGCTTATCGTGATGGGGTATTGACTGAACCAGGGCCGCCGGCTGGCCATGCGGATGTGCTAACCACTACACTATCTGCGCCTCTCGTATATTCATGCTGCTGGTCGATCTGAAACAGAAGACTCGGGGCGGGCGCGGGCGGGCGGGCGGGCGGGCGGGCGGGCGGGCGGGCGGGCGGGCGGGCGGGCGGGCGGGCGGGCGGGCGGGCGGGCGGGCGGGCGGGCGGGCGGGCGGGCGGGCGGGAGGTCGGGCGGGCGGGAGCGGGCGGGCGGACGGGCGGACGGGCGGACGGGCGGACGGGCGGACGGGCGGACGGGCGGACGGGCGGACGGGCGGACGGGCGGACGGGCGGGCGGGTAAGCTCCGGCGTCGTAGTTTAACATAACATAGTTTCTAGGAAGGCGCGATAGGGGTACGTGTTGTCGACGTGGTCACTAGAGTACCGTTCATCGACACGTCAACTTAACTAAACGACGAATGCAGCTGCTGACTGGTGCCACGATACTGGCGTCTTCGAGTTCCGTCCCGTTTCACTAGGCGTGCCGTCGCGTTTAGGCGAACTCTCGATACATCCGGGTAGTCGTACCCTGACCCCGTTATGAGAAACTCGATGGGACCCCCCACAGAGAACTGTCAACCGCTGGTGTTCCGTCCATGGATCGCTCTCAATACTCTGCGTCGTCGGCACGCTGTAAAGGTCCAGTTCGCTCTTTAGAGCTTCGCAGACTGAACGAGTGCCATTCTTCTAGTCGGTGAACTTATCTCGTTGGCGTCCTTTCTGTACGACGCTTTTTCGGTCCACCGAACCTTCTCGTCTTACCAAATCGTTTCATAGAGACGCCCCGCTGCCCACCCGTTGAACCCGGTGGTAGAGGTTTACTCTTCAGCAAGTCGTCGAACAATTTACGTCCCGGTTCTTTAACACGGTGTTTTATCGCCGACTTCAGGTTACGATCGGCTGCGACGTGTTCTACGGTGAAGAGTTCTTCGGTCCAACTCACCCTGCACCCATGCTTTCGTTTCTCTTCCGTGGTACTGTAACGATCCGAACAGCTAACTGTACAGTAAGAGTCTAACACAATATCCCGTTCGTGTACAGACCCTATAGGTACGCTCAAGGATGCTCTCCGTGATGGCGCCGAGCCTACCCAGGACAAGTGTTGTCGTAATCGGCTGCTGTCTCGCTAGCACACTGTTGACCAGACGCGGGTCTACTGACGCCATCTTCTTCGCGTGCTGCATCTACACGCCACCGACCTGTCTGAACAACGGTAGAAGGCCCGATCCTGCCAAAGGGGCCAGCAAAGCCAACAGGAAACCACGTGTTTGCATGATCTTCCTCTTCTTCACCGTTACGTAGTCGTTTTTTTAAACGAAAACCGGTACATGCCTTTCCTATATTTGTGCATAATGTTTTTCGTGTTCCCTTGAAGAATGGTGCAGACACTCGCACGGACTACACATAACGTCGTCGTCGGCGACGATGGCGTTTCTCAACTTTGTGTTCTTGTTCTCATTTAACATCTGAAGACATAATATGTCTCTTTTCGCGCTAATGATATTGGGGAAGGGCGGGTAAAGTGGGCCAATCGGTCAAAGTGGGCTCCCTATGTCACAGCATTCCTGGTATGCAATGTAGTTAAAGCAACAGTAGTTAGTATCTACAGACACTCCCGGGGACATAGCGCAACGTCGTATTTGTTTCTTTGTTTGGCACGAATGAAAAACGGTGAGAAGCAAATGTGTGTTTTAGGTACTTTTCTTAAAATAATTGATAATAATAATAATAATAAAAATATAATAATAATAATAATAATAATAATAATAATATAATAATAATAATAATAATAATAATAATAATAATAATAATAATAATAATAATAATAATAATAATAATAATAATAATAATAATATTAATAATATTAATAATATTAATAATAACTTTATTTTTTGACACCATCAAATCCGGGACGGCTCTCCCGTTCACGGGTGTGTACATACATGTAAATTTGCGTATACTGATTAAAATAATGGTGACAGTAATAATGATAATAATATAAAGTAATGAGACACTATGATAAAAACACCGTGTAAAATTGGCTATGTAAAAATTATATAATTCTTTAAAAAATGAATATTAAACATAGACATTACAGACAAAACATTAGAACCCGCTATACTGCACTGATAGTAATAAAAATAAATAAGATGAATAATATATGTATACATCGTGATGTGCTTACAAACACAACCTTTTCATAAATTGTCAGGGCACATAACTGTAAATGTGGTCCATGCAGCAACAGCCCATGATCAGTTGAATGAACAATTTCGGCTTGAAATGAATAAATGCATTAATCCCAAACGTGGCGGCCAAAGTGGGCCCAGTGGGGCTACTGGGCGACAAGCTACAGAGGGACGTCCTGGATAATTACAAGCAGCCCTTACAAGAATGTCGTCGAGGCCACGGCAAGACTGGTAATATTGCTACAACCAACCGGTTCAAAAAAAGAGGGCACACATCAGCTTTGAACATGTCAAAAAAGACATAGAAGGAAAACGTTGACACTATGCCTTGTCTGTGTTTTTCGGATTTGTATTCCAACAGCAGAACATGCGAAAGCTGGATGTACTGCAGGGAATGTGGCCGGTGGACACACCTCTCCGTACATCAGCAAGCCAGAGTGCTGGTTGTAATCTTTAGAGTGTTAGACAATAACTTGGCGGGGTTTGACAAAAGCAGATGTGTTTGATCTATAGAGCGTCGTGTGTTAGCGTTTGTAGGTAGGATACAGGTATGTAAAGTTACATGCTTAGATTGCGCGATATTCGTTCGTTCGTTTCGCTAGTATCGTGATAATATCGGAAATAGCGAAGACCCAAAGAAACTTGTCACAAACTGGCAATGTTTATGATTCATGTTAGGTATATATCTTTTTTTACATAAAAGCTTTATTATAAAAATGTCTCTATTATACTTCCGGTTGTAATTCGTTTTATTATTATTTCGCGCTTGTGCGTCAAATCAAAGCATTATATCAACGTGCTTTAAACCAATAATTAAATGGTAGAACTAACTTGGGCACGTGTCGCCTCTCAACCACTTGCAACACCAGTCAATGGTAATGATAGTGGAGCGTCGCAATACGGAGCCAAAGAATGAGGACAGAGTCATTGAAATAGAAAGTGCTTAACGGAATAAAAAAAACTAGTTGAGATATTAGATCAGATTTGTTTTAAACTGTTATTTAAGCAAAAGTTGTTGTTTTTCTGGTTCACGGCCCTGTAGTGGGGATGTCAAAACTGGCAAATGTAAGTTACAAGCCGACATTTTTATCAAATAATGAAATCAATAATTAACTGATTTAATGAGATGTAAATTGATGTAATTGGTGGGTTGAGGTATCTCATTTCAATGTAATTGAGAGATTAAAAAGATCACATGTGGTGTGGTGGTAGGGTGATAAAGTTATGGACACCGTAACTTACGACACATGCGGAGTTTAGTTTGTTTTGAGAAAGGAATATTAACAAATGGCTTCTTATTTTCCCACGTCAGTGTTTGTTTCGGAATCAGACAGAGATGCAAAGAAAAACTAGAAGCTATTGACTATGTCATAAGTTACCAAACATCATTTGGCCCAATAGCGCGCCACTCCACAAAAATAATATATGTTATTTGACATAGCACCACATCCGCATTTGTTCATGGCGCTTCAAAACATATTAACATTAAAATTAAAATTAAATAATTAGATACAATAAGAAGAATGCTAATAAAAACTACAGTTGTCCATTTTTCAGTTTACTTATTTATCACGTTCTTGGTTTACTCATAATTGTATTTCAAAGTGGGAAGCTTGTGTAAATCTCACGATACCCGTCTATAGCTATGGACTTTCTTTGACAGTACATGGCGCGGTGATTACAGCGCCAAAATAAATCTAGGGACGCAAACCAAAATGATAACGCTCTCAATTTGGCAACTGACGAATTGGGAAAAGTAGACATTGGTGATATAAAAGCTTATCAAACTGTCGCTGCCTTTGCAGTTTAAACCATGTGTCTTCAACACTGTTATTCTAATAAACTGCTGGCGTAACAGTCTTACGTGTAGTTGCTATTTGATAGTTTTAATTATATCCATTTGATGATGCTTTAAATACAATCAGGAATATTTTACATCTGTACAAATTGATATACATTATTCAGTACCACTTATGGGTTAAATGTTCTTTTAAACGTACACACACACACACACACACACACACACACACACACACACACACACACACACACACACACACACACACACACACACACACACACACACACACACACACACACACACACACACACACACACACACACACACACACACACACACACACACACACACAATCACACAGCGGGCCGGTGTATATGTTCTGATTGTCCCGTTAACCACTCATGTATCTAGCGCCGATATACACAATTTATTGCATATCATAGTTTCAACTTGTTTTTATGTATTTTGCTGAACAGAAGCTGGTCTTGTCATCAGCAAGGAAGACAAACTTTACAAATTTAGATACCTATATTACACATGTCACTGCTATACAGAATGCAAAGCTTCAGACTAAGTATAGAACCTTGCGGAACACAATATATCGCAGAAATTCAGAAAGCCTCGAAGTTGAAAATGTAATAGTTTTCTAGCATTTTAGATAATTGTGGTAAAATTGTAATCGGCCTGTGGTTGGCAAATGGGTGTTTTTCACCAGATCTATATATGATATTACTTTGACTGTTTTTATTTTATGTAGAAAAACATTATATTTATGCGACATGTTACAAATATGCACACGTCAACTGTTCAGAAATATATTCAGTATCATCGTTACGAGATTCACAGAAAGGTCACCTCAATCGGCTGATGTCCCCGTAACCATTAACGGTGCGTGAAAGTTCACAATTGTTCGTATATGTCAAAAACATAGAACGTTTATTGCGTCCTTCCCAAGTCACAGATAAGTTGTCCCGGTTCTCGGCAAATAACTTACTATAATAATCCCGTATCATGAATGGTAAAACTGATCTTCATTAATATATTAGTTATTGCCACAATAGTGTTTCTTTATGTCAAAGACATACTCACAATTGTAAACGTTACAACTGCATCCAGGATTGATTTATGATATGTCGTGCAACATTTGTAATGTGGTTCCCATATACAACCGTTATCAACATCATATAGACAACGGGCAAAGTTTGCGCCAGTATGTCTTCCAAAAGCACATCATTCACAATATAATTTGTAGTTGCCATTTCTGAAATGCCGTAACAAATTTCATTGGCCAGTTTAATCTTGACGGTCAGCAAATAGCTTTTGTCTCCCGCACACGGTGAGACTATAAATTGGTCTCGCGAGGCTGAACATGTTAAACACGATAATGTATTTTGCTTACCGCCTCGCGTGGCACAATGCTCACGAAAAACGCAGCGCACACGAGAGCTACCAATCGGCAAGGTACAGGTGGAGAGCCTTGAAACGTGAACTCAGTCTTACGAAATCGTCAACACCATCCCGTGTCGACACCACTTTGAATCTCCTACAGTATACCCTCTCGACCCTGCGAAAAATCGCCAACACTATCCCCGCCCTGACCTAGCAGAACAATTCCAACACTATTCATTTCTCGACCATGCGAACAATCTCCAACACTACACCCTTTTTGACCATGCAAAAAATCTCCGCCAATATCCCCGTCTCGACCATGCGAAATAGTTTCACTACTGTACCCTTTAGACAGTGCAAACATCTCCAACACTACCACCTCTCTACACTGGGCGCGATCTTCAAAACTACACTAACTTTACACCATAAAACAGTTTCTTCCCCGAACAATGCACAACTCTCTAACATTGCCCTAAACACAGCGAAAACTACATAATGCTACCCGCGTCAAAGTATCCATTTTTTTCCCGAGGGCACTTCACCTGCCCCCTTGTTAGTTCCGCTAGTTTATTCGTACGTGTAGATAACAATCAGCACCCTGTAAGCGATGCGTGCTGGCGGTCACTTACAAGAGCATGTCACATAGCCCCGCCAGTTACGATACAGGAAGTCCATAAATCACCTGTCAGCACGTACGTACGTCGAGCGACAGCGAACGGTCCAGTGGTTACCTGATGTGTGACGCACTAGCTTTTATGTTTGCTTCACCTTGAGGGCACCTTGAAATATGTGTGTTGGCTCCATGTTGATCTAGGTCACTGTTCTGTATGCACAAGCATCTGGCAGTGGACACGGAGTATTTGCTCCATGTTGATCTAGGTCATTGTTCTGTATGCACAAGCATCTGGCAGTGGACACGGAGGAGTGTTAGCTGTTTATATCAAAAATTAGCGCAATAACAGCAGCGAGGCGGAAACCTTCAAGTTTTCAAATAATAATAATAATAAACTTTATTTAGATACTAAAATCCCAAGTAAAAACTCAGTAAAAACTGTTCAGTAACGTTGTCAGCAGTAGTTAAAATTATAAGAAATATATATAATAAAAGAACATGTAAAACATTAATACGCTAAATCTTTGATGTACGGAACTGAACTAGAGAAATTTAAATTAAATCAAAAATGGCATTGTTGTAATTTATATTATGTATTAATGAAGTCAGGAAATAGAAGTATATATGTAATCATACGTATGTATGTGTATGTGTATGTGTATGTGTATGTGTATGTGTATGTGTATGTGTATGTGTATGTGTAGTGTATGTGTATGTGTATGTGTATGTGTATGTGTATGTGTATGTGTATGTGTATGTGTATATGTGTATATTATATATATATATATATATATATATATATATATATATATATATATATATATATATATATATATATATATTTTAATATATATATTTATTTTATATATATATATATATATATATATATATATATATATATATATAAAATACCTTCAGTCGAGATGGTTCGATTGAACAGTTCAATCAGAACGTGAAGAGTAAAGAGTAAAGCATACTCGCAAGCCAGGGGTCGTTGTGCTACGCTACTAGTCTACTACCCCTGGCCGATTGTCTCCGTAAAGCTGCATGGGGGGTGAGCGGAGTCGAAACATATTAGATTACATGACCGGAGTCCTACTACAGTCCTCATTGACGATTCCACAGGCCTATGTTAAAAGAGGAGATGTTGACAGGGAAGTGTCGGGATAGAGAAGAGCGTGTACTGGCGTAATCAGCCACAACGATCTCTGGCGGACGACGATGGTATCTATACGGCTGTCTGAGCTACCCTGAGAGTTGATTTTTGTGATATATAAGAACTTATCTTTACTCCCGCAAGTAACAATAACGGAGTGTGGCCAACATCTAAGACACGTAAGCAATAAAAAATTCAAAGCAACATTCAATTGTCAATAAACATGCGAACGTGTTTTAAGCATGTCACTAACCGCGTCTTTACAAATGCTCCGAGATTGCGAATTCATCGGATTTAATTAATCAGACGTAATTAGCTTCCTAGTTATGTAGGCATACTCCTTACATGGTGGATAGGTGTGTGCCAGTGATATGGAACCACTCACAACATGTGTGGTTAAATAAAACTAAAACTAGCCCAGTTACCCAGCGATGCCACAACAACCCCGCCAACTTAGCGTCATTCGTCATGCTTAGAGATTAATTACATCACTGTTCAATGGCACACGAAGTTTACATTTCACACGCGTGACCGTCCGTTTCAACCTGTTCCGGCGCTCAATTCAATTTAAAAGGTATGCTGCCTGTTTCCGACACCCATTGACATAGTTGTAGATGATAATAATTATCTTTACAATGATGTAGAAAATCATGAAATACCGCGGATAGAACACTACGTATAGCTTTTTCATTCATTTTTGTGAGCACCTAAGTTATCCAACACCCTGGATGAACTTTAAAAAAGTCTATATCCACGAACCACCCTTGAGAGCTCGCTAGGCCACGAGCAACATTTCAGCTCAAAATAAGCAAAACTGGCGGATATTTTGGGCTACAAACCGACAAACGCAAACAAACAGAGAAACAGTGTTTCATAATAATTATATACACAACCAGGAAGGTCAGATAACTAGACCTTTCATACTTGCTCTGGCTGTGCCTCAGTGTTCCGTAACGTCGCTGCCAACAGTGCGATTCTTTCCGGCTGACCGAAATGACCAACATACAACAATGCTGTGTTGACGTGGGAGTTAGGGCATTGGTTCCGAGACGCTCATGTCCACTCGCATTTTTAACAAGAAGCATATAGAATGTTCAATCTATACCTCTGATCTACCATTAGTCGATGTTTTTCATAAATACAACGATATTTATTTAGAGATGTTTATATAAAGTATATTTGTAATATTCTGCTTTTCACAGGGCCTTTCTCCTACCAGAGAGAATTGAACGGTTAAAATTAATTCCTTTTGTTTTGTTCCGAATATAGGTGCAAGTTATTATTTTTATTTTGATACGCCAACTTTGGATAATTGCAACTATATCTTCTCCATTTCAAGTGCATCTCCTCTTAGGTGCCGACACATTGCCTACTTCCTGTTGCATCCTTGGCCATAGGCATCTGACCTACCAATCAACCTCGCAAAAACCAGGGGGTCTTTGTGATACGCAGCTACGCGTGGGAACAGCGCAAATACCCGCCGCAATTTGATACGGATACACGGCTGATGGAATCCGAATACAATGTCCCGTTGACGTCCTAAACATCGCCTCCGTTTTGGCGGTCTGAGCACCGAATGTGCCGCTGCCTGATCATTGTTGGCGCCAGTGTCGTCTACAAAGGTTACGATCTTTTGATCAAATACGCTTTGTCGGGCTATTGATCCGACTGGTGTGAGGGTACGTTGAAACGGCGTCACATATTTGGGTTAGTTCTAAATCAGTTGTACAGCAGCATCGAGGTGAAGACGGCGTAGCAAAGAGATCGGTATGATAGTGTCACATGCTTGCGGTACTTAGAGTCTTAGACTTAATTAGCGGTTATACGCTTAGGCGAGCCACGGAGACGCTCCATAAGTGTTCAAGGGGTCAGGGCACAGTTAGACTTCCTGGTCTGACCCATATGAATGTATTACCTTAATAACTGTGTCATTTGAGATTTTGATAAATAATTTTTATGTGAAATGAGTACAGTAGGGCAGGCATACATACCAGTAGATTCAGTGGTATGATGTATCTGCAGTGTAATGACGCATGTTAGGCAGTGTCGTTGGCATAGTGATTTTTAGCCATTATTTTCTTACATGACCCTGCGAATGCAGAAAAACATGCTAAATTTTTTCAATATTCACCGGCAGTGCACATGCATGCAGTTTAAAAGAGCCTAAGATATGTGATTTTGACGAAATTTGATCAGCACATCAGTGACATGACTGCAGTGATTGTGTAGAAATTAAATGGGGGGAGAGGCAGAGGCAGAGGCAGAGGCAGAGGCAGAGGCAGAGGCAGAGGCAGAGGCAGAGGCAGAGGCAGAGGCAGAGGCAGAGGCAGAGGCAGAGGCAGAGGCAGAGGCAGAGGCAGAGGCAGAGGCAGAGGCAGAGGCAGAGGCAGAGGCAGAGGCAGAGGCAGAGACCGAGCGGGCGGTCAAGCTTCGGCGTAGCTTAACAAAGCATAGTTTCTAGGTAGACATGGTAGGGGTACGTGTTGTCGACGTGGTCACTAGAGTACCGTTCATCGACACGTCAACTTAACTAAACGACGAATGCAGCTGCTGACTGGTGCCACGATACTGGCGTCTTCGAGTTCCGTCCCGTTTCACTATGCGCGCCCTCGCGTATAGGCGAACACTCGATACATCCGGGTAGTCGTACCCCGACCCCGTTATGAGAAACTCGATGGGACCCCCCACAGAGAACTGTCAACCGCTGGTACTCCGTCCATGGATCGCTCTCAAAACTCTGCGTCGTCGGCACGCTGTAAAGGTCCAGTTCGCTCTTTAGAGCTTCGCAGACTGAACGAATGCCATTCTTCTACTCGTGAATATCGTTAGCGTCCTTTCTGTACGACGCTTTTTCGGTCCACCGAACATTCTCGTCTTACCAGATCGTTTCATAGAGACGCCCCGCTGCCCACCCGGCCGTAGCGGTCGCTTCAACAAGCTGTCGAACAATAAACCGTCGAACAATTTACGTCCCGCTTCTTTAACACGGTGTTTTATCGCCGACATCAGGTTACGATCGGCTGCGACGTGTTCCACGGTGAAGAGTTCTTCGGTCCCATACTGTCTTTTCTCTTCCGTGGTACTGTAGGGCCTAACGATCCAAACAGCTAGTTGCCTACATTAGGGGTCTAACACAATATCCCGTTCGTGTATAGACCCTATAGGTACTCTCAATGATGCTCTTCATATTGGCGTCGAGCCTACCCAGGACATAATACATAATAATTATTGTAGTCGCAATCGGCTGCTGTCGCGCTAGCACACTGTTGACCAGACGCGGGTCTACTGACGCCATCTTCTTCGCGTGCTGCATCTACACGCCACCGACCTGTCTGAACAACGGTACAAGGATCGATCCTGCCAAAGGGACCAGCAAAGCCAAGAGGAAACTACGCGTTTGCAGGATCTTTCCTACTTCGCTGTAGTCTTTTTCCCCCGATGAAAACCGCTACATGTGTTTCTTATATTTGTGCATAATGTTGTTCGTGTTCCCTTGAAGAATGGTGCAGACACACTCGCACGGACTACAAATAACATCGGCGTCGGCGTCGGCGTCGGCGTCGGCGTCGGCGTCGGCGTCGGCGTCGGCGTCGGCGTCGGCGTCGGCGTCGGCGTCGGCGTCGGCGTCGGCGTCGGCGTCGGCGTCGGCGTCGGCGAGGATGGCTTTTCTCAACTTTGTGTTCTTATTCTAATTTAAAATCTGAAGACAAAATATGTTTCTTTTCACGCGCTCCGTCATCTCGCTAATGCTGTACTTTACACGATGCCCTTCAGCTTTTATACTTCCAGAAAAAAACATGTACTGAACGACGTCATCAGGGAAGCTATTTGTGCGCAAGCGCCCTTTTCCCGGAGTCTCCTGTTTCAGATCGACCAACAGCGTAAATAGACGATAGGCGCGGATAGTGCAGTGGTTAGCACGCTGGCGGCCCCGGTTCAATACCCGATCACGGCAAGCATGGTATATTTAGTGTTAAGACCTGGCTCTCAACAATGAGCCTGTATCTTTCGATTGTATACCTCGTGAATCGGAGAATCACGTTATTATCGGTCCCATCTCAATTTGGGATGCAAAAGAACCATTGAGGACAACAAGCACCGTGGTAATGACCAGCAAAAAGGTCGAATTGGCATAAATGCATGTTCTAAAAAGACTGGCTAGTGAGAATGAGACATCATGAGTTCATAACGTTGTAACCACAACATATACAATACAATCAGTTAATAGAATCCTGCCGATTGCTTGGGAAAAGTTTTGAGATAAACGCACTTTTGTGTTTCAACCTCAGAGGGTAATAATAAAAATACATACACATATATGCCATTGTGTTTGCAAAACAGACATATCCAAGTCATTGTTCTACAACATTACACAAGCTGACGCTAAGATACGCAAGTTGTCATTAAACAACATTTCTTACAAGTAAAAAAATATATAGTGTAAAACATTAATTGTTTTTTAACGAGCAGTTTTCACCGGGTCTCGTCAAATTTATTTAATTCATGTAGCAGATCATTGGAAAACAAAGTAATGCATTAGTGTTGACAGGGAGGATAAATTATAGATAAGTTTAAAAAAGCCACACATTCAGTGGTACTTATCAATCCGCAATGGACCGTAGATGTAAGTATAATTAATAATTTACACAAAATAAACTACTAAAACGTTCATGCGTTAACAGTTGATCACGCTAGTCGCTACAATGTATCCATTCCGCATTGCAATGTTATTACTATTAGGGCTACCGATGTTTCATAAAATTGAACAAGTTATGGTTTATTATTTGTATATTCCAATTGGAAATAAACTATTATTATAATTTATTATTATTACCATTATTATTATTATAGTGCCGAATATTGCGAAAGCTGCCAGGGTTGCGAAATGGGTCGCGCGAAGTCCGTTCCATTTCCGGTAAATTCGGGCAACGACTAGTCGGCTAGCAGACGACTAGTGCAAGTGTGTGCAACTGTAACTGAACATAGGTTGTGCTCGCAGTTCTTTTAAAAATGTAATAAAAACGAACATATGTAACGAAAACTGTCTGTTGTGAACACAGCGATTATATCATTTATTTGTGATTGTGATATATGCCGTAGCCATCGCGTCGGAGCACTTTTGATGTTAGAAGTAAGTAAAAAATGTAGCGTCTCTTGCTCAGCCGTCCGGCTTGGGTTGGGGTGAGCGTCACTCCGTCACTGTTTCATATACTTCGGTTTCTATAATATGCTTACTATCACCTAATCGGTTTCTGCCCCATGTCTCATGTGAAGTTATGTTTGATTATCTGCTCGTTGGAACCCATGTTAAATACGTATTTAGACAGTTTTAGTCAGATTAATATCAGACATTGGTCTGGTGACACAAAACCAAAGCGTTGTTTTACAATTTACAGATGTTTTTATATTAGATACAGACCACGTGACTGCAGTATGCCCTCCCCCAACTCATTGACTGAGCGATGTATACAATTGTGATCATTCAATATTCAATTTATCAGACAAAATTGTAAACAACTCTTCATACTTTATTTATAGGTTAATGAATAGCTTGTGGTGTCTATAGAGCAAATTCGCACTCATGTTGTTGGACATGTGCAGACATTGCAAACACTAGTGACTGGTCAGTAATCGGGCCAGGACATGATAATGGGCCATGCTTACCTGGTAAATGCAATTTTTTATTGGTATCTCACTGTTCACTGAGCAGTCAGTATTAAGTGCTTGTACAGATCCTTCTGAAGAGTTAATCAATTAGATTTATTCACAGTTTATCAGGACAAGAGTCTTCATATGCCTGATTCAGATCTGGCCTGGTCACACCTGGACTATGCCATGGGCCTATGGCTAATTGTAATTTACTGTTATTGGTTTGTTACTTGCAGTAAATCATATATGTATCAGGACTACTAACATATTATACTATTTGTTTATACAAGCATGCCTGCAGCCACCCTTTGAAATACACTTTTGAGGTGCATACATTACAGTTGGTCAGAAGAGTTTATATACCTGGTTACACCTGAAATTATTTGTCACCAAATTCACAGGTCAATATTTTGAATATATACATGTGCAATTACAACACAGTGTGCATTCTGCCTTAAAACATGTATCTGGTCAATTATATATTATGACTTAAACTTAGCACATCATTATCATAAGTAAATTATCATTATATAAATTGAGTAATGAAGACTGATAAAGAAGTAATCATATCAGAGAACAGTAATTAATCATAATACATTTTTTCCAAGTGTGTATTCATAATTGTAATCCAAATTTCTTAAGACATCATAAACATAGTCAAAATCATAATAACAAACTCGTGTATAACTGACACCAGTTCTCATGGAGACTGCTCTCAATGAAGCCATCCTTTGGGTAAGCTGAAGCAAATGTTTAATAAATTTAATACTTACACTGAACTATACTAATCTGTGTAATTTCTCACAAATGGTCAGTAAGATAAATTTGTAAGAGAAAGAACCCTAACTGATAAACTGATACCTGGTTATGAAGTAATTATGTTGTGGTCACATGATTGCACTGGTAAAAATAAATATTCTATAATTAAATACCATATACTTCATATATGACTTAAGAATTCTGATACAATTTGGTAACATTATTAGTGGAATTACTCGCTGTCAGTCTAACTCCCGTAACATGTCAAGAGCCCCCAATATGTTCTTCAGAAAGCCCTGTACTCTTTCTTGGGCATCAGACTCTTTTTTCATGGTTTTAAAATGGGCAGCAATACTCGTTATCGGTCTCTTTACTGTTGACTGATGCGACTGTACTGTCTGGAAACACTTAGCCATAGCTGAGTAGTTCCAGCTTGGCATGATGGAAAAAGCAGGCATATGCAGTCAAGTGTGACATGCGCTTTGCCAAGTCGGAGTGTCAGTGCGTGCTCAACTGTGATGAGTTTGAGTAAACATGTGGACATAGTGATTGGTTTTTTTTTTCAGTTATCTCACGTGTCTTGAGAAATGCCCATAGTGTACAGACATAAATCATGTCAGGGTCACCATTTATGGATGCTCGTGTTCATAAACTTCAGATACAGCGGTAATATGACACATGTTGATTTTATTCTTCCATTGTTCTAACTCAATAAACTACCAACAGTTGTCCATAAATTTAGTTCTTGCTGTGGGAACCTGTTTACAATTACAGTCTCTACGTGTTTGTATTTAAATACTTTCCTAAAGCAAATAATTAAAGAAATACTTTTTCAAATACTTTGTCAAATACATCAAACATGGTTATTATTAAATTGCATTATAAAATTATTATTGATTGAATTCTTAGAAGTCAAATAATCTTACTGTGTCTTTTTGGCAATTCACTCTGAAATAATGGCAAGGTTAAGCTAATTATGCCATCATGTGAGAAGAATTGATGCCACTGTATAAGAACAGTAATTCACAAGAAGCAACCATCCCCTTACTTGTCAGTTGTAACTATGATGTATATAGTCACATAGTTAGATCATTAATTATTCCCTACAAACTACTATTTGTTCTATTTATAATCTATGGATGTAGTTAGCAGTTGTCTGCCTGTCACCTTTTGATCATCATTTCCATGCCCCAGTTAACAAAACTGAACTTGTATAACTGACAACACAACCTGACGTTCCCGAGATGAAACTTTAAGTGAACGTTGAACACTGAACATGACATATGTAATACCAGGCTGGACCACTTCCAGGTTGTTAGAAGTTTGATAAAGCAGGTGGCTGGTGCTCTTTTGAAATTGTTTAGTTAAATAGTTAAAATGGTTTACATGTCTGCATGAGCAAAACATTAATGCCAATAAACTAGATGTCTTGATATTTGATTTGCTATTCTTTTACCTATATAGTAATATATCCTTAAAGTGAAAGGTTTTTGAACTATATTTGAAATACTTTCCAATGTATTTGTATTTAAATACTTCTGCATTTCAAAGTGCTGGTATTTGTATTTGAATCTCTCAAGAGTATTTGCGTCATTCCATGTCAAATCAATCACTTTTTGGCCACTTTTTGCATCACCCGACTCCAAATTTAATGAAATTTAGTACAGTTGTTGGTTCACATGAGTATATTAAAATAAAAAATAAAATAAAAATCTAGGTCAAGTATCATTGAAGATATAGGTCACCGAACTTTGACCCGGTTCGCATACTGACCGCTACATTAATGCTTGTAACTCTGCTACTAATAAAGCTAGAGAAACAAACAATATATCACTGGAAAACCAGTAAACATGCACATATAACTATCATAAATCAGATACCGACAAAATTATCCTGATTTTGCTAATATTTTGTACACAGTATCCTATACGATATTTAATATTAGAGTAGGCAAATAATAATGTTCAGAGATACATTAAATTAAGTACACCCGACGTCACCCGTGGATGAAAAATTGCACCAGGATAGCACTGTATAACCGAATACAAACATACAGCGCAATCTCTGATTTTGCTAATATTTTGCATAGAGTATCCTATACTATTTCAGAAGAGTCCATGAAAATATTGGAGTGGGCAAATAATAATGTTCAGAGACACATTAAATTAAGTACACCTGTGGATGAAAAATTGCACCAGGATAGTACCGGTACTGTATATTATTAATACCTGTGCAATACAAACTTACAGCACAAACTCTGATGTATAAATCCATCTATGTATAATTATATGCTCACTAATTATATAATTGCTATTCAATATACAGCTGTATCAGGGGTTATTGTTATGCAATTGCCGATCAGAGGGACAAGATCATGCACATGTAAATTGTGTCTGTACTGTTATGTGATTTGTGGCATACAGAGCAATGTTGAAGCATACAAATGAACAAATTGTATTGCATAATACATATGGTAAGCATTGCAGATTGAATTGTATTGACAGTTGATCAGCTTAATTTTTTTAATGGTTGTTTTTTGGCTTTCGATTGATATATTGATTGTTTCTCTAGCTTTGTTAATAGCAGAGTTATAGGCATTAATGTAGCGGTCAGTATGCGATTTGGGTCAAAGTTCAGTGACCTATATCTTCAATGATACTTGACCTAAATTTTAATTTTATTTTTTATTTTGATATTCTCGCATGAGCCAACAAATGTACTAAATTGCATCAAAATTGGAGTCGTGTGATGTTTTGAGTGATTGATTTGACATGGAATGACCCATTTGTATTTAAACATATTTCAGTGTATTTAACTCCATGTCTGTAATAAATAAAAAAATTGAGTCAGAAATAGAGTAATTGTGCAGAAAGTGACAGAGACAATGATGAGAGCATAATAGATAAGCATCAACATCAACGTATCATGTCACCTGTGGCTGTGTTCATAGTGCAATTAGCAATAACAGCTGACTTTGTTGCACTGATCTGCCTGTCTTTGATCATGGTTTGCATGCCCTCATACCAGTAACCAAACCTGCTAGCTGCCAAGGGCTGCTATTGTGTCAGTGTTGAAAGGACATATTATTTGCTTTCTGTAGACTGACAGAAAGATAGGGGCATCACCACTTGGCATTATTATGTGCCTACAATTACTACAAAATGGCAATGCTGTAGCTTTACAGCATACAATATACAGGCTTTGCCAGTTGTACATAATACCATCAAAATATACTGACCAACAATATACAGTGTATCTTTAAATATTATAAAAACAGTGCTTCCTTGAGCTTTGTGTGTATCAGGCTGACATTTTGCTCTAGGATGGTTTGTGGATTTATACTTTTTTCTTCAAAATTGTGCGTATTTTAATTAAAATTATTGGGAACTTGAAAATCATGATGTGAGCATGCAGCCTATTTCAGGGTCACACTGAAACAATGTAACCTAGGTGACTCAGTGGGCAGAAATAAAGTCACAGGAAAAAAGTTATGGAAAACTGTCACAGTTTTGCCTAGGGATAAATGTCACAGGAAATAGTCACACAATTATTTTTATGTAAACAGTAATGCTATCTACTAGGGGAGTAAATACAAAGGTTTGGTTTTGCCTACCAGAGCACATTTGAAAGTATTCATTCTTTTGACATTCAGTATTTAAGTGATCTTGAGCAATCATTAAACAGTATGAATCAAACTCAGGGGTTTTATGCAATAAGGAAATCCTAAATAAAAAAATTGAGACATTTGGCCTGAAGATCGTAATATAATAATTACTATAATGATGAGTACCAACAAGTATGAGTAAATCATCAGATGAAATTCATACTTTTTAGATAACCTAATTTTAATACACAAGTAATCAGCCAATTTTAAGACGATGAGGTGGAAAGTTACCAGAATCTTTTATGTGACACATTAAGACCCACAGAACATTTTAATATTCCAACATTATGATATTAGGACATTTTGCTAAGAAGACATTTTGCTAACAAGATATTTGAGTAAAACCAGTGTTTTATTTCAGATGCAAAGATTCCATATATACATGTAGACAAATATAGATAAATTAATAAATAAAAATCAAGGATATAGACACATGAACTAAAATAGATGGTATTGGTTTCACTCTTCTTACTTACAGTTAGAATAATGTATTTACAATAATGTATATACATTTTCTGCATAAAAAATTACTAGAAAACTCAATGCTACTAATATAATTTCTATAGCACTCGAAAACAAGGTTGGGGGAATTTGGGGGCAGGAAGTCCATTTTCTCCATGTTAAAAGATAGGTCTTTATTTTGTTTTTGGTTGTAATTATTGAGCTGTTCCCAAATAGTTTTTATTTTCTGAAGGATAGTTACAAACAGCAGCAGTGTGATACTGCTGGTAAGAATGATAATGGAAATCATGCATTTTAATTGATTACTATGGTGGCTGCCAGGGCATCGGTGACTACCCAGGGGGTAGTACTTGTGTTTGGCAATTTTGGCAGGTAATGAGGAATGCCATATTATTGTGTGCAGTACAACCAGTTTTTGGGCAAATGTATACATGTGTTATGATTACGTGCATTTAGACAACTTATCAGATATAAGTGCTTATCGAACGGTTGTGAAACCACAATATGTACAGCAATGTGAAATGCAAATCCCGTAAAAGACACATACGGCCAAAAATCTTTACTACTATCTGCGTTTTTGTAAATCGCTATATGCAGTGTGGTAAAGTTGATATTAGATCGGAAGATATTTATGATCTGATTTTCCAACTATGGTGTAACAGAAACTGAGCTTTATTTCACCTAGGCTTTACTTATATCTGCCATCTGACTGGTAGAACTGGTATCCAGCCATATAACAATACTGCTAAAGTGATTACCATAATGTATAATTACTAACAAAACTTCCCCAATCGCATTTGTTTATATTCATCAGTCATAAACTACAACTGTCATCTGTCATTGAAGTACCATTCTCGTGTCCTGTCCCCAATCGGCTTCAGTCGTCCAGAGTCTCACCAACTATCATAACAGTTACAGGCCCTAAATTTGGTTATACTGATGGAAGAAATCTAAGAAAAATGTCATAATCAATTATTAATCACTTAAATAAGACCACGCTGCTTAATAACACCAGTGTTTATTTATTTTTCTATATAAGTAACTATATAAGGAAAGTTCATGCAATAACTTTGACACAACATTTTTTTTTACATATTGCATAGAAAAACCTCAGTGAGCCTATGTTAGTCAATGTTGTGTGTGTGTATATATATATATATATATATATATATATATATATATATATATATATATATATAAACACTTACATTTTATACACCATAATTATAAACATTATGTGAATTGCTGCTTTGCTCAATTATTAATAAACAGAGTTTGATACTTTTTTTGTGCTTGAATGTTGCTGTTTACATATTCTGCTGTGCATGTGGACCATGTTAACAGAGGTCAACCCAGCTACAAAACATGAAATGGGTGCTACAGGAATAGTTTACTATATATGCTATTTGGTAAAAAATAAATTCCCACAGTTGCCGCATTCTTCTGGCACAGGGTCAAATTTGATTGGTCACCAGAAATCACATTGCATGCCTTGGGTTGCATTGTATGTAGACCAACTGCGTATGTACAGGTATGTGCTAAACAAGTTACTCTTGGATAGATTACTTGGAAAGATTATAATCGCAACCACAAAACTGTCGATAAGATTTACATTTTTTTTTTAATGTGGGCTCACTGCCATGGTACTCTCATTAGCACTGCTGTCAACATACATTTTGGGTCAACAACATGTCTTATCTGAAAGTCACAACCGCAAAACTTTCTACAAGATTTATATAATGTGGGCATTTTTTTAATGTGGGCTCACTGCCATAGTACTGCTGTTAGCACTGCTGTAAGCAACGTTTCTTGTCTGTAAATCAATAAAGTTGCTTGAAAATACCCATTTAGCCATTTTCTCTGCATACCCCTTGGTTGTGGACTAACAAACATTGGCCCCACCTGGAAAATGAAGGACCAATCAGTTTGTCACCTCAAGATGTAAATCACTAACATTAATAAATTCATTCAAGATATTGCCAATTGGTAGATTAGGGGTCAGTGGTCTACAGAAGTGAATGAATATACCTCAGTGCCCCATAGAGATATATTTACAGTGAACCAAAATTAGTGAGTTAATTTATGTCTGATTGTCATCTGTTTCATTCATATCAAATTATCAGTATGACATTTCTTATAAATATGACACAGTGCTATTTAATATACTTTGTTAATTGAATAAGTGTTTTTATTGCGACTTTTGTAATCTGTAGGAAGCCATGGTGGTCGAGGAGGTACAACACAAGGTTCGTTCCTTGCCTTTGGAGAAGCTCCGGCCTATGACACATTCGTCCGACCTGATCAGTCTGGCAGTGGAGGGGGTGGACCATCTGGAGGCACTGGTGGTGGCGTGATCCATATTGTCAGCAGGAAGGTGACCATCGATGGGATAGTGTCAGCAGACGGGACGGATGGACAGGATGATAGTGGCGGGGGTGCAGGTGGCAGCATCCTCATTGATGTCACCAATCAGGGTCCATTTCGTGGGGCAGGGTTGATGACGGCTAATGGAGGACGTGGTGCTGGAGAGGGTGGTGGTGGCGCTGGAGGGAGAATCACGGTAAATTCTAAGCAAGAGTTGTCACACTATACTGGGAAGACGTATGCCTACGGTGGTGTTGCAGGTTGGTATTAAGTTGTAATGACAATGTGTATAGGAATTCCGAATATAAGAATTTATATCAAATGACGCTGTTCAGGCCATTTAACTATGGTGTTTTCAACAACCTTATGCTGGTCAACTACTGATATGATACTCTTGATAATAATTGCTGCTTGCACATGGGGAGTATTTATTCATCATGTCAGACAACAAAATGCTTTTTGCTTCCCTTTAAATATGTGATTATGTTTTTAGGTGATATGGTCACGATTCAAACGCCATCATCAGTCTCTGCTTCATCGTACATCACTTCAGAAGATAATGCTGACTTAACAAAGAACCCAACACGAGCGTGGCAAGCCCGAGACAGTGACAATAACCAATTCCTCACCTTTAACTTCCAGCAACAGTTCTATGTTGTTGCTGTTGAAATGAAGGGTGACCAAGGGTGGTATGTGAAGTCATTCTACATTGAGTACTACAATGAAATGGGTGCACGCGTCGTTTACAAAGTAAGGTTTTACGGTAACTAACATCGAAAAAATATATACAATGTATATTCTTGTATATATATATATATATATATATATATTATGTATTTATTTAAAAAAATTGACATTAACATACAGACAAACTAGGTATTAAATGTGTCTGATAACAAGCCTTACTGCAAAGTTTTGCAAACCAATATTTTATATATCACTACATAACACTTCTCAGTTAAGCATCACATACTTAAAGGGATTCTTTTTAAGCTTATACCTTTGAGATATACTGTATCAAAACATGATAATTTTGCACAAATACTTTCTCTTATTACTTTTGTCTTGCAAATTAATCCATAAATTGAGTGTTCTCTGTTACTTTTATCTTGCAAATCACTGCATAACTTGGTTGTTACCTGCACAATGAGCCGATACATAACTGTGTTTATGTGAATCACTTTGTGCTTGCTGCCACGTGGACGATTAATTATGCAGCCTGATTATAATGAACGTGCAATGACCGTTGACTTTAAACACAGTCAACTTGTCAGAAAAAACCCGAAGTCTGCAAACTGAACTGAATATTCAACGGATTGTATAGGCAGAGAGCCCAAATTAGAAACCACCCCCGACGGTATATGTATGAGGAGATTTTTTTATATGTTGCCAGGATTATAAGTGACTAAAACACATTGTAACAAAATGTAGGCATAGAAATTATATGTAATAATTATGTTAACAGGATTAGTTAAAAATTGCATACATTACAAAGAGTTTAATAAATTTTTTTATTCCTTTAATGGCTGTTCTATAATAGTTGTAGCAAATGTCATTTTGCAACATTTTAGGAGAAGCCAAGTGACACTCAGCCCTATAGCTTCACGGCCAATGGAGAAGCTCAGCGCAGGCTAGAACTACCCCATCCAGTGCTAACAAATAAGATCATTTTGAAAATAACAGATCACAAGGATCGTGTTGTAATGGCTGCAATGATGCATGGTTACAAAACAAGTAAGTTTTGGTAATATACTCACTATGCCGTCTTGTCCAGAATAATCAGTACATTTCTTCAGGAGATGTACATCATAACTGTATGTTTGGCTTGTTTCTTGGGAATCATATATGAGAATAACTTGAATTATATATTTTTATTTATTTACACATATCTAACCACGTTTGTTCACTATGCCTCATTATAATATCACATGTCGTACCACACAATTTGTCTTTGCTACGTGTTATTACAATAATTTTAGAAAGCTAAGTGTAGGCCTACACATTGTAATGGCGATTGCATTAATAGTTTAGTAGTTCAATGTGGTGTTTGGATATATATATACTAATAGCCATTCCATTGATTCCTTCTATATGGCATCTGTGTCAGGGGAAGTAACATGTCCTTGATGTAAATGTGTACCCTCTCATGAACTTACTAATCTGTAAGTTCAGTTCACTACTAACTGTCCTCCACACTAATGATATGGATAATAGTGTTTCCCCTGAGTACAATTATAAGGGAGGTGGTAGGATGGGCTGAGCGAGCACCAAAGGTGTGATGTGACACTACGTGGATCTGGGGGCATGGCCATTTTTAAAACGACCTTCAAAATGGTGCATTCTGAAGTGTGTTAACCTATTCCCTTGGAAATAGATAGGAAACAAATGCAAAACTACAAGATAACAGCAGGTAAATTGTTTATTGCAAGAAATAGGTATGAGGTGGCAATTGTGGCACATTTTTAGCGAGCTGGCTTATAAAAACAGTAAGGTGGCCCACCTTGGTCATTATATAGCCGTGGAAACACTGGGATAAGAATGTGAATAGTAGTCATATGTTATGCACTTTGTTTTGTTACAGCTTCAGTTTCTTCTGATTTGTTTCCACCCGGATCATGTTCTTTGCCGGACTCTGGTGAGTAAAAGTGTGTGTGTGTGTGTGTGTGCGTGCGTGCGTGCGGGCGGGCGGGCGGGCGGGCGGGCGGGCCGGTGGGTGGGGGTGGGTGTGCATCAATGTGTGCATGCATGAGTGCATGCTTGCATGTGTATGTATGTACTTGTGCGTGCATGTGTGTGTTTCTTATAAACATTAATCTTGTTCTTGTATACAATCTCTTTGTCACATTCATGTGTAATTTTGTATTAAGGTGCAGGTATTTCAGGTACGTATCGATGGTGTGATGTTTTGATCTTATAATGAAAGCTTATCTTATCTTATAATGAATGCCAAGCAACTGTAAAATTATCAAGATTTGGAGGATATCCTGATTGTAGTGTTACTAATGGGTAACTAATTATATGTTTACCAAGTCACTGCCTTATCATTTAGAAAAGGGACTTCTGTGGTAGGTCTACTCTTGTATTTATTACTGATTATATGGTGATAAAGAAAGGTGACTAGTCAAAATGAGACACTAACCAAACAAATAACAATATGGTAAACGTGACAGAGTGCAGAGACAGAGAGAGGGAGGTAATAAGGGGAGAGGGAGGTAGGGAGGGAGGCATGCAGGGAGGGAGGGACACATAACGAGATGGAGAGAGCAAAAGAGAGATGGAGAGAGATGGTGTAAGAGATTGAGAAGGAGAGAGACATATAGAGAGAGGTGGTGACAGAGATGGAGGAAGATGGAGAGAGAGAGGGATGGAGGGAGACAGAGAAAGAGAGAGGGAGAGATGGATAGAGTTATGGCGGAAGAAAGCAATGGAAAGAGAGACAGAGAGGGGGAAGTGGAGAGGGATGGAGAAAGAAGGATGGAGAGGAAAGGGAGAGACAGACAGGAGAAGAGAATAGAGTGACAGATGGAGCTAGATGGAGACAGAGAGAGATGGAGGAGAGAGGGACGGAGAGAGACAAATAGAGAGATGGGGAGAGACAGCGATAGATATGGAGAGAGACACGGAGACAGATAGAGAGAGAGAGAGAGAGAGAGAGAGATGGAGAGAGAGAAAGAAACTGAAAAAGAGAGATGGAGTTGGAGAGAGATAGACAGAGAGTGATATGGAGAGCGAGATGGAGAGATGGAGAGAGAGAGAGAGGGTGGAGAGAGAGATAAATAGATGGAGAGAGAGACAGAGACAGAGAATGAGTGAAGAGAAAGACAGACATTTTGAGAGAGAGAAAACAGAGACAGAATGAGAGATGGACAGTGGGTGACAGAGACGGCGATAGAGAGATGGAGACTGAGAGATGGAAAGAGAAACGGGGAGAGAGAGAGGTGGAGAAAGATAAGGAGAGTCAGAATGAGGGAGAGAGATGGGGAGATAAATAGAGGGAGATATAGAAGGAGAGATGGAGAGAGAGAAGATATATGAAAGAGAGTCTGAGAAAGAGAGACAGAGAGAGAAAGAGAAAGACAGAGAAAGACAGGGAGCGAGTTAGTGAGAGATGGAGAGAGAGACAGGGAGATATGGAAAGAGAAAGTGATAGAGAAAGAGTCGAAAAGAGGGATGGATAGAGAAAGACAGATCGAGAGAGAGAGAGAGAGAGAGAGAAGACAGACAGACAGACAGACAGACAGGCAGACAGACAGACAGACAGACAGAAAGTGGGAGACGGATAGTGGGAGACTGAGACAGTGATAGAGAGACAGAGAGAGATGGATGGAGACCAAGTGAGGGAGAGAGAAACAGGGAGAGATGGAGAAAGCGACAGAGAGGTGAAGAGAAAGACAGAGAGAGAAGGTGAGAGAAATAGATGGCGAGAGAGAAGAGACGGAAACAGAGTCTGAGAAAGGTAGACACAGGGAGGCTAAGAGAGAGGGAAAGTCGGAGAAAGACGGAGATAGAAATGGAGAGAGACTGAGTGAGAGAGATAGAGGGAGAGACTAAGAGAGAGAGAGAGAGTGATTGAGAGAGGGAGAAAGACAGAGAGCCGGGAAGGCGGAATAGAGAGATACAGGGGACAAGGGAGGGATAAAGAAATAGAGAGAGATTCGGGACTTATAGAAAGGTGATGAATGTGAATCATTATCTTGCTATCTACCGGTTAGATAATTTGATAGTTGCATAATGCGAGCACATGCTGATGAACAGTTTATGTTTTATTAATTTCCAGCTGAACCAGGTGGCCCTGGCACAGTTTTCCTCAATGGCCATGGCAACCTCCAAGTAGACAACTTCGGCCGTAGTGCCCTTGTGGCAATGACAATCAACTGTAGCCAGTTTGACATAGTGAATTCTGGTAAGAATGGGCTATTAACTGCAATGTCATTGACCAGTTGCTGCATGCTGTTGTCATCATAATCATGTAAATGGAGATTGTTCATTACAAAGAGAAAGTTAAGCAATTCTTGACATAATCATGGAATGTTAGTTTCATAAGTTGGGCGTTTGCATTTTATAATATTATTTATTGAAATAAAAATACTTATTAAAAAATACAGTACCTTAGCGATAACATCCAATATGCATCAGTAGTCTGGAACCCTCTCCAGATTGAAGCTCAAGTTTGACATTGAGTAAGTCTAGAGGAGAGCTGCCAGGCATATGTTTCTCGAGTTTAGACCAATGACAAGCGCCTCTGATCTCTGCCAAATTTGAACTTCGAAAGCTTGAAAGCAGAAGAATAGTCGACAAAGTCTGTCGGAAGAACAGAGTCATAAATGGCCTTGTTGACAGTACACTGTAATAGATCAACCGCATAGGTATACAACCAGAGGACACAACCACAAACGTATGATCCCATATTCCAAGATTGACACATACCTCCATTAATTTCCCCCCTCTGTTGTACATCTATAGAGTATAATCCCACCTGCACCTGACACCATTTGTAGCTTTTAAGCTGCAGCTGGGAGGCTGGGCAGCAAACTGAATTCACAGTACCACCACATATCAGTTATTGACAGCAAATTGTTTTTAATCACATTGTTATTGTATTCACCATTTACATGGCTTTTTATTATATCTAAAAAAATCCAGTATCATGTCATGCATGTGCATCAACAAATTAACAACCAGTGAGACATTATCTGGAAGTCTGGGCTATGACATTAGACACTATGAAGTAATACAATGAAGATTCGTGAACGTACACCAAACATGAACCATGCTTAGTCATGCATAAGCCTATGTTAAGCATGTAGAGTCCAATAAACCAATGTGTATTGTACTGTAATATTGCGCCTCACTGTATTGTTGCATATGAAAAGTCATAGGTCATTTTAATAGTACACCTGTACTTGATCAAATATGTGTGTGTGTGTAATTTATAATGCAACTTTATATGCATCTGTTCCCAAAATGCATATAATATTATGTTCCTTTGCATAGTTACATTTGACTAATCATAATTATTTATGTACGAAATAGGTTGGCACACACAAAGTTGGACCGTAGAACTCACCTAAATTTCTGATTGTATTGCAAAATCAGTGACATAGAAATCAGCTAACTTTGTGGATGACTTACACTTTTGACGTCAGATCTGTACTTAACGTGTTAGATAAATTGTGTCTGTTATTTGAAACGAACGAATGAACAAATGAACTTGTCATAATTTACAGTCTTATTGTTACATAGACGATGATTACTATGATGTCACAAATCGTTAATGTTAACAGGAGCCGCAGCCTGGGTTCAACATTCCACAGATGAGTTGGACGACATCTTGGTGGCACGAGGCAGCCACCTAGTGATAGCCACAAACACGACTGGAGCAACATTGCGAGCAGATGATGACAGCATGATGCATGTTGTTGGCAACAGCAGGGTGACAGTGACAGCATTCACTGATGCCAAGATGGTGTTTAATGCAAACACAGCTCTTGTTTTGACGAAGGACATTGATTTCACGATGAAGAAGAAAACTGATATATTTGGGGCATTTGACACACAGCCGACCACGAAAGTATACATCAACAAACCGCTTTACTTGACACCACAAACACTTGCAATGGAGGCACTAAACATTGCAGTAAGTGGCAGCATCACAACACCAACTGAGATGTCATCGCAGATTCTTATTATCAATACTACAGATATTTCATTGAATGGTAATTTTACTGCAGGCGTAGTAATGCTGAATATTGTCCACCGGTTTTATGTTGGGAATGTCGCATCGGTGACCTTTGAACGCTCAAGTGACCTAGCACTGGGCAGCATTGTTGAAATCCATGGGAAAGTGAACCTGAAGAACGTAGTATTATTTCGACGCTCACTTTGTGAAAGTATTACAATTGATGGATCACTAGTGATGGATGGTGGAGACAACTTGACGCTGGAATGTAAGGAAGTTCATATCAACGGGTTCTTGTCAATACAGAATCCAGTCAATGTTGAGTCGGACAGTTTCATTGTAAACCAGCCTGGCGAGGTAATCTTTATGCGTTTTGGTGTCTTGGTCTGTGATAAGATAACTGTCAATGGGATCTTTACTTCAATGACACACATTATGATGCGTGGACATACCAGCGACAACATCAACACTATATCCATTGGTACTTCTGGAAAGCTTACACTCGACAACACAACTCAGGAGGATGGCACATTCAGTACATCGTCTGCTGTTGCAGCACACACTGTTCAAATATATGGAACCTTTCGCCCAGGACAACTTCACACAGTCAACAGTGGAACCCATGGTGGTTGGGATTCTCTCAAGATTGGTGTACATGGCAGTATGAAATTTCAGCCTGAAGGTGATTTCGTGTGCAATAACATTAAGGTCAGTGGACACTTGGAGTCGTACACAAATATCACAGTTCGCGGACACAATGCTCAACTTGAGATGATTGTTGATGCTGGAGCCAGTGTCTTGTTTAACAACAAGTCTGATGATGTGTTCATTGCATTGTCTCAAATTGCAGCAAAAATTGTTAGAATAGATGGAACGTTTCTTCCTGGGAAACTACAAATCATTCCCAACGGAGAACAAAGTGGTTGGGATTCTCTCATGATTGGTGTACATGGCATTATGAAATTTCAACCTGAGGGTGATTTTGTGTGCAATTATATTAAGATCAGTGGAAATTTGGAGTCATACACAAACATCACAGTTCGCGGACACAACGCTCAACTTCAAATGATTGTTGATGCTGGAGCCAGTGTCTTGTTTAACAACAAGTCTGATGATGTGTTAATTGCATTGTCTCAAATTGCAGCACGAATTGTTAAAGTAAATGGTAGGTTTCATCCCAGGCGACTACAAATCATTCCCCATGGAGAACAAAGTGGTTGGGATTCTCTCGAGATTGGTGCAGATGCTATTATGAAATTTCAACCCGAGGGTGATTTCTTGGTCAATTCCATTAAGGTTAATGGACATTTGGAGACATATACGCCGATCAAACTTCAGGGACACAGTGCCCGACTTGAGATAACTATTGCATATGGAGCCAATGTCCTCTTTGATAGCCAATCTGATATGATGACTTCATACTCTACAGTTGTAGCACAAAGTATTAAGGTAGAGGGTACATTCCTTCCCAGGATGTTGCAAATCCTTCCTCATGGAAACCAAATTGGTTGGGATTCTCTCGAGATTGGTGTACATGGCATTATGAAATTTCAACCCGAGGGTGATTTTGTGTGCAATTATATTAAGGTCAGTGGAAATTTGGAGTCATACACAAACATCACAGTTCGCGGACACAATGCTCAACTTCAAATGATTGTTGATGCTGGAGCCAGTGTCTTGTTTAACAACAAGTCTGATGATGTGTTAATTGCATTGTCTCAAATTGCAGCACGAATTGTTAAAGTAAATGGTAGGTTTCATCCCAGGCGACTACAAATCATTCCCCATGGAGAACAAAGTGGTTGGGATTCTCTCGAGATTGGTGCAGATGCTATTATGAAATTTCAACCCGAGGGTGATTTCTTGGTCAATTCCATTAAGGTTAATGGACATTTGGAGACATATACGCCGATCAAACTTCAGGGACACAGTGCCCGACTTGAGATAACTATTGCATATGGAGCCAATGTCCTCTTTGATAGCCAATCTGATATGATGACTTCATACTCTACAGTTGTAGCACAAAGTATTAAGGTAGAGGGTACATTCCTTCCCAGGATGTTGCAAATCCTTCCTCATGGAAACCAAATTGGTTGGGATTCTCTCGAGATTGGTGTACATGGCATTATGAAATTTCAACCCGAGGGTGATTTTGTGTGCAATTATATTAAGGTCAGTGGAAATTTGGAGTCGTACACAAACATCACAGTTCGCGGACACAATGCTCAACTTGAGATGATTGTTGATGCTGGAGCCAGTGTCTTGTTTAACAACAAGTCTGATGATGTGTTCATTGCATTGTCTCAAATTGCAGCAAAAATTGTTAGAATAGATGGTATGTTGCTTCCTGGGAAACTACAAATCATTCCCCATGGAGAACAAAATGGTTGGGATTCTCTCATGATTGGTGTACATGGCATTATGAAATTTCAACCCGAGGGTGATTTTGTGTGCAATTACATTAAGGTCAGTGGAAACTTGGAGTCATACACAAATATCACAGTTCGCGGACACAATGCTCAACTTGAGATGATTGTTGATGCTGGAGCCAGTGTCTTGTTTAACAACAAGTCTGATGATGTGTTCATTGCATTGTCTCAAATTGCTGCACGAATTGTTAGAGTAGATGGAACGTTTCTTCCTGGGAAACTACAAATCATTCCTCATGGAGAGCACAGTGGTTGGGAATCACTCGAGATTGGTGTACATGGCATTATGAAATTTCAACCGGAGGCTGATTTCTTGGTCAATTCCATTACAGTTAATGGAAATTTGGAGGCATATGCACCCATCAAACTTCGTGGACACAGTGCTCGACTTGAGATAACTATTGCGTATGAAGCCAGTGTCCTCTTTGACAGCCAATCTAACGATACGATGACTTCATACTCTACAGTTGCGGCACGAAGTGTTAAAGTAGAGGGTACATTTCTTCCCAGACAGTTGCAAGTCCTTCCTCATGGAATCCAAATTGGTTGGGATTCCCTCGAGATTGGTGTACATGGCATTATGAAATTTCAACCCGAGGGTGATTTTGTGTGCAACTACATTAAGGTCAGTGGACATTTGGAGTCATACACAAACATCACAATTCGTGGCCACAATGCTCAACTTGAGATGTTTATTGATGCTGGAGCCAGTGTATTGTTTAACAACAAGTCCGATGATGTGTTCATTGCATTGTCTCAAATTGCAGCACAAACTGTGAAAGTAGATGGTACGTTTCTTCCCAGGCGACTACAAACCATTCCCCACGGAGAGAAAAGTGGTTGGAATTCTCTTGAAATTGGTGCACATGGCAGTATGAAATTTCAACCCGAGGGTGATTTCTTGGTCAATTACATCAAAGTTGGTGTTAGTGGACATTTGGAAGCATATACACCCATCAAGCTTTCAGGACACAGTGATTATCTTGAAATAATTATTGCATCTAGAGCTAGTATACTCTTTGACAGCAAATCTGAAATAATGAATGTGTCCTCTACAGTTGCAGCAAGAAGCGTTAAAGTAGAGGGCACATTTCTTCCCAGGCAGCTGCAAGTCCTTCCTCATGGAAACCAAAGTGGTTGGGATTCTCTCGAGATTAGCGTACATGGCATTATGAAATTTCAACCCGAGGGTGATTTTGTGTGCAATTACATTAAGGTCAGTGGACACTTGGAGTCGTACACAAACATCACAGTTCGCGGACACAGTGCTCGACTTGAGATGATTGTTGATGCTGGAGCCAGAATCTTGTTTGACAGCAAGTCTGGTGAAGTGTTGATTGGATTGTCTCAAATTGCAGCACAAACTGTTAAAGTAGATGGTACGTTTGTTGCTAGGCGACTGCAAGTTATTCCCCATGGAGAGCAAAGTGGTTGGGATTCTCTTGAGATTGGTGCAGATGCCATTATGAAATTTCAACCAGAGGGTGATTTCTTGGTCAATTACATCAATGTTGGTGTTAGGGGACATTTGGAAGCATATACACCCATCAAGCTTTCAGGACACAGTGATTATCTTGATATAATTATTGCATCTGGAGCCAGTATCCTCTTTGACAGCAAATCTGAAATAATGAATGTGTCCTCTACAGTTGCGGCAAGAAGCGTTAAAGTAGAGGGCACATTTCTTCCCAGGCAGCTGCAAGTCCTTCCTCATGGAAACCAAAGTGGTTGGGATTCTCTCGAGATTAGCGTACATGGCATTATGAAATTTCAACCCGAGGGTGATTTTGTGTGCAACTACATTAAGGTCAGTGGACACTTGGAGTCGTACACAAACATCACAGTTCGTGGACACAGTGCTCGACTTGAGATGATTGTTGATGCTGGGGCTAGAATCTTGTTTGACAGCAAGTCTGGTGAAGTGTTGGTTGCATTGTCTCAAATTGCAGCACAAACTGTTAAAGTAGATGGTACGTTTGTTGCTAGGCGACTGCAAGTTATTCCCCATGGAGAGCAAAGTGGTTGGGATTCTCTTGAGATTGGTGCAGATGCCATTATGAAATTTCAACCAGAGGGTGATTTCTTGGTCAATTACATCAAAGTTGGTGTTAGGGGAATTTTGGAGGCATATACACCCATCAAGCTTTCAGGACACAGTGATTATCTTCAGATAATTATTGCATCTAGAGCCAGTATCCTCTTTGACAGCAAATCTGATATAATGAATGTGTCCTCTACAGTTGCGGCAAGAAGCGTTAAAGTAGAGGGCACATTTCTTCCCAGGCAGCTGCAAGTCCTTCCTCATGGAAACCAAAGTGGTTGGGATTCTCTCGAGATTAGCGTACATGGCATTATGAAATTTCAACCCGAGGGTGATTTTGTGTGCAATTACATTAATGTCAGTGGACACTTGGAGTCATACACAAACATCACAGTTCGTGGACACAGTGCTCGACTTAAGATGGTTGTTGATGCTGGAGCCAGGATCTTGTTTGACAGCAAGTCTGGGGAAGTGTTGATTGGATTGTCACAAATTGCAGCACAAACTGTTAAAGTAGATGGTACGTTTCTTGCCAGGCGTCTTCAAGTCATTCCCCATGGAGAGGAAAGTGGTTGGGATTCTCTCGAGATTGGTGCAGATGCCACTATGAAATTTCAACCAGAGGGTGATTTCTTGGTCAATTACATCAATGTTGGTGTTAGGGGAATTTTGGAGGCATATACACCCATCAAGCTTTGGGGACATAGTAATTATCTTCAGATAATTATTGCATCTGGAGCTAGTATCCTCTTTGACAGCAAATCTGATATAATGAATGTATCCTCTACAGTTGCGGCACAAAATGTTACGGTAGAGGGTACATTTCTTCCCAGGCAGCTGCAAATCATTTCCCATGGAAATCGAAGTGGTTGGGATTCTCTTGAAATTGGTGCACATGCGATTATGAAATTTCAACCCGAGGGTGATTTCCTGGTCAATTACATCAAGGTTGGTGTTAGTGGAAATTTGGAGGCATATACACCCATCAAGCTTTCAGGACACAGTGATTATCTTGATATAATTATTGCATCTGGAGCCAGTATCCTCTTTGACAGCAAATCTGAAATAATGAATGTGTCCTCTACAGTTGCGGCAAGAAGCGTTAAAGTAGAGGGTACATTTCTTCCCAAGCAGCTGCAAATCATTTCCCATGGAAACCGAAGTGGTTGGGATTCTCTTGAAATTGGCGTACATGGCAGTATGAAATTTCAACCCGAGGATGAGTTTGTGTGCAATTACATTAAGGTCAGTGGACACTTGGAGTCGTACACAAACATCACAGTTCGTGGACACAGTGCTCGACTTGAGATGATTGTTGATGCTGGAGCCAGGATCTTGTTTGACAGCAAGTCTGGTGAAGTGTTGATTGGATTGTCTCAAATTGCAGCACAAACTGTTAATGTAGATGGTACGTTTCTTGCTAGGCGACTACAAGTCATTCCCCATAGAAACAAAAGTGGTTGGGATTCTCTTGAGATTGGTGCAGATGGCGTGATGAAATTTCAACCAGAGGGTGATTTCTTGGTCAATTACATCAATGTTGGTGTTAGGGGACATTTGGAGGCATACACACCCATCAAGCTTTCAGGACACAGTGATTATCTTCAGATAATTATTGCATCTGGAGCCAGTATCCTCTTTGACAGCAAATCTGATGTAATGAATGTATCCTCTACTGTTGCGGCACAAAGTGTTATGGTAGAGGGTACATTTCTTCCCAAACAGCTGCAAATCATTTCCCATGGAAACCGAAGTGGTTGGGATTCTCTTGAAATCGGTGCACATGCCATTATGAAATTTCAACCTGGGGGTGATTTCCTGGTCAATAACATTCAGGTTAGAGGACATTTTGAGTCGTACACAAACATCACAGTTCGCGGACACAGTGCTCAACATGAGATGATTGTTTATACTGGAGCAACGATCTTGTTGGACAGCAATTCTAACCATCCACATGGGCCGTGGACAGGACACTCATGCATATTGGCGGCTCAGTTTAAGATGGAGAGAAACACTTTAGTGAAAGCAGGATACATCAGTCTAACTATCGATCATATTGATGTTGATGGACAGTTGACATTCGAAGCATCATCTGTGGTGTTGACCAACACAGTCATCATTGGTGTAAATGGTAATGTTCAGACGGCCTCCTCAGTCCCTATGAGAGGTCTGACTGCAAACCGGACATCAAGTTTCACTGTCCGTGGCTACATGAAGCTTGACACGAGAGGGAATCATGACACTTATGAGTGGTCAAGCACAGAAGCATCTGTTTTCCACGTGAGCTATCTTGTTGTTGGTACTGCGGCACGTTTGTTTGCTGGACATCTGTCGCTGGGTGACAAAGTTGAAGCTCTCACAGTGGAGGTGAATGGCAAGTTTGAGTATGAACCAGCAACAACGTTTCACATCAACTCAACAGAGATAGCAGGACATGTCAAGAGCTACACACCAATGTCAGATGGGACTCACCTGAAGGGTGAACTACTGGACGTCAAGAGTACAGGGACACTGGACATGGATTACAACGGTGACGTCAATGATAGTGATTCGGGCTGTCTTCCATCCTATGTTCACATGATAACTATTGACATTACTGGGACAGTGCAAGCAGGTTCTCTGTTTGTTGACACGAATGACATCAATGTCGGCAGCACAGGCCAGATGATTGTCAATTACGGTGGATATGACAGTGGAAGTGGACTAGGTAAGAAAACAGTTACATTTTGGTAATAATATTTCTTCAATTAATCTAATATATATATATATATATATATATATATATATATATATATATATATATATATATATATATATATATATATATATATATATATATATAATATTAAATTTAGCATTATTATTTGTATGTGTACAACTTCATTACCTGCACAGTTTTATCAATGGAAATAGCTGCAGTGGCAGCAGTTGCAATATAATGCTTATTCCTAGCGTAACTGTATTTTTGTATTGTATTGTTGTAACTGTATGATTATAATGAATACAAGTATGGCCATTTATTTAAGTAAAATATTTCATATGGGTAGACACTTATAAGTATATAACTTCATGTCTGCTCCTTTTTCAAAGCATATTTCGTCATTATTTTCTATGTTACCACATGATTTATTATGAAGTAGTTATTTATTTGATTTGTTTTGTTTCTCATGTGTGTTTTGATATAAATTGATTGATTGCTTCAGACTTAGAGCAATTAAGTATAGTAGTTTAGTACTTAACCACACTGAGTGATTCAACAGGTGCTGGAGTTGGCGCTGTTGGTGGTGCCAGTGGTGCCAGCCATGGTAGCCGAGGTGGTGCAGGGAAAGCAGTCCATGCTGTCATGCCTTACTGCACCATCTTTGAGAGGTGCTTGTGGGGGAGTGGTGGGGGTAGTGGCACTTCCGGTCGTGTCGGAGGACGTGGAGGAGGGATGGTGCACATTGATGTCGTCAATTTATTTGTTTTCAATGGCAAGATCTTTGCCAATGGAGAGGACGCCTCTGTGAGTACTCAGTAATATAGACATAAATAGTAAAACAACTTATACCGATGCATTTATGATTAAGTACATTAACAAGTGATTAACAAAATTATTTTTTCCCCATTATCATATCGATTAAAACCCATATAACTGGTAGTATTTAGTGGCATGGCATGGCATAAAGTTCATCATTCAACATCTATGCCTACCGTACTATATTATTTATATTGAATATATCTTTTAAGGTAAAAGATTGTGTCTTATTTATATTGCTCATTTATTGTCAGTTTGTCGATACAGAATTTGTTTTACTAGAATTTAATCAGTTTGTATGTGTACTGACTTTTTCGGTGCTGGATTTTTACTGGTATCCCTCATCATTGTTTTGAATGTGCCTCATTAAGAAAAACAAATGTCACAAAAAGTGAAACATAAGCTATGTTTGCATGAATTGGCCACATTGGTTGATTGTGTAATTGAAGCTGTCACACGTCATTGGTAATTAGCTATAGCTGACATTTGGTAGATGACAAATCTTGCCAATGTTTTTGATGTTAATATTTCTAGAATCCGAACTCTGGCGGTGGCAGTGGAGGAGCAGTGTGGATCAGGGCAAACAAGTTCAAGGGTCAAGGCTTCATCTATGCCCAGGGGGGTGTCGGAAAAGCGTATGGCGGCGGAGGCGCTGGAGGCAGGGTCAACGTGTTTTTCGTGAGCAGTGAATTCCAGAGTGATCATGTGTTGGCAAAAGGTTTGTGATTTGTTGCTAAATCACTGAAATGGTAAACTTTAAACTGTGAAGTAGTAGTGAAGTAGTGTTTCTATATCATGGAGTTAATAAATTTTTACCTAACACAGTATTGTAGCATTGCAAGGTACATATGTTGTTATATTAATGAATAGTGTTGTTATGATACCAGGTGGTGCTCCTGGACACTCTACAGCTGAAGCTGGTGGCCCTGGCATTACTTACTTACAGGGAGATTCGCCTGTGTACAAGAACCTGAGGATTGACAACAAATGCCAGAAAGCAAAGGTTTGTAATCACTTGAAATCATTTTGGGTTTCACCAAGTTAACCGTAGTTTTGCCAGCAGAATATGATTGTAAATAGTAATACTGTGATTACATATATGTGATATCATCCTTACAAGCCAGGGGTTGTTTCGTTGTACTGTACTCCTCCCTGGCTTATAATCTCCAAAAACCTTTGGGTTGACCTATATAATGATAGCAATTGCCTTTCCTAGTCACCAATGCGTAAACCATGGGAACAGCCCACCCCAATTTGAAGACGACTGGTGGCAATACCAATATAACAACCCGTTCGCATCCAAAAGATTGCATTATGGTTGGCCGACAATGTTTTATATTATGGTTACCTGATCTGGTTTGAACAATAATATCCAGTGAGCGATTTCACTGACTGATGTCAAAAGAGGAATGTTTGAAAGGGATGTGCCAGCAGTAGAGAAGAGCTGGTACTGACGTAATCAGCCACAGTAACTCCCAGCCTATGAGGATGTGTGATATCAAATTTGCAGGTACACATGTACCTGTATTAAGTTTGTCGATCATATCTCGTGGATGAGTTGTTGTCAAATTGGAATATATATGATATTATTTAGTCTCAATGACTGTCAAGTTACATAGGTATTTGTACCTAAAACTCAGGAATATTAGTTATGAAATGCGTCTAAAAGAATGTGGTTTAACAACACTAGAAACCAGAAGATTGAGAGGAGATCAGATTGAGGTGTTTAAAATATTGAATGGATATGAAAATATTGACAGAAATATTTTTTTCACAGTCAAGGAAGAGAGAAGGACTAGAGGACATGGCTTTACATTAGCAAAGAAGCAGTGTAGACTAGATATTAGAAAATTTTCATTTTCACAAAGAACAGTAAACGAATGGAACAGATTATCAGCTGATTGTGTAGGTGCTAGTAGTGTTAATATATTTAAAAATAAAATCGACATATACCTAAGAAGGGCGGGGTATACTTAGATAGATAGGTTGGACTCTCGATAAGCCAAATGGCTTCCTAGTCCACCTGCCATCTTGAGTTGAATCTCTAGGTGGCAATCTTGTTAAATCTTCTTGTTAAACATCCTTTATTTTCAGGTTACCATGCCAACGGGAGATATAGCTTCATGGGAACAATATAACAAATATAACGAAACTGGTAAGTCCATTTTTAGTTATTCTAGGTACAGTCGCGCCTCGTTATAACGCGGTAGTTGGGGTTCACGAAATGGAACCGCGTTGTAAACGTGGCGCGTTATAGATTATATTCCGCCAGGGGCGCCACCACCCCCAAAACGCCACAACAGCAACCGAAGCCAATGTGCTGGTTGCGTGGTGTATGTGTGATTTATAAAACTAACAGACATTGAAACCAACGTAAATGTGTATTACGTTAAAATAATATACACTGTCGAATGTTGAATTGAGTAAATCTTGTGAATGGTGTACAGTTTTGAAATAAATTCAGAGCCAACCGGCCTCGTCTGGCGATGCGAACTGAGGCGGAGCGATAAAACAGTACGTGGTCGCGGTCTAAAATAACCTTGAACTCAGCAGCCGAAACGCACAAATGAATTGACATGTTGCCGAAGTCGGTCAGATATTAATACTTATACTAATTGCGCTCACTGTTGGCTTAATTTCATCTTTTAATCAATCCCAAAATATAAATTTAGATCGCACATTTACCGTGCCGACTTTGTACAAAATTTACTGTGCCTAAAGTTAATTAAATGCAATCAAAGGAATTGGTGACGTTTTAAACAAACACTTAAGAAATTACCACACAAACCAAGCGCTGGTTACACAATAGATCGGTTTGAAAAACGATTGGATTGGTGCCGCGAAGCCAACGGCAGAGCAGAGCCAGAAGCCAGGGGCACAACAAACAACGAACTCAGCAACGCAGTTGTACTTCTGTGTTAAATTTCTTAATATCATTAAATTGTTTCTAGATACGCCTGTACAAGACAAACATGAGGACTTCATAAAAATAAGTGAAAGTTAATTACAGCGTTATTGTTAGCTGTAGCGCCCATTTCCCCCCTGGCGGCAGAAATTCGGGGTCCACGACCGACCGCGTTATAGCCGATTCGCGTTATAGTGAGTCGCGTTATAGCGAGGCGCGACTGTATTTCATAAATTTCTCTAATGTTAACAATTTAAAATCATTACAAATTAAGGTTGCACAGTGTTGCCATTGGACCATGTCAGTGCCACCCAGTGAGTTGGAATATATGAGCACAGAGAAGAACCATTATATTGTGCTGTCTATGAACTTATCCACACTGTTTGTCAAATGGGCCGACTAGGTCATGTGACTTGCGGGTACTATATTGAAATTTAGTTGCTAGAATCCATTGCAGACTCACAGTGAGTTATTTATGCTAGCATCAACTAATGGTGTGTACGTAAGTATTCACACCATACCAATGTTCAATTGGTAATGGTGCTTGGTATATCTGGCGTCATTGTGGTTGCTCACGTGTTGACGTACCATTTATCAGCAATATGTTACCGATGCAATAAGATATGTGTACCTCTGGTAAGGGCATCGTTTCACAACCTATTTTATAGAAAGCGCATGTGTCATTCACAGAGCATGCTCATTTCATGCATTTTTGGTGATTTAGACGCACAATAGCCAGACAATATTTCTGTTGAAAATAAGTATCGATGATGTTTACGTATTGCTTAAAATGAAATATAGTGTTAGAGATGTGATATATCAGTTATTGGGACATATACTTGTTATTCTGGCATTTCTCCAGGTGCTGTGGCATTCCTGCAAGCATCAGAGGCTGCATTTGTGACAGAGTTTACTCTCATTGAGTTGTACGGCGGTTCTCACTTAACATTCTGTGGTGATGTGGTTGCTGTCACTGCTCTTACACTGGTTGGTGATGACACAACCTACGTACACATCCCTCCGCAGCAAGAACTTCGACTGACTGAGGTTAGTGAGCTTCCTAATGTGAGTCACTGCACTGCTGTAATGTGCTCAGAGTACTGTTTTTTTTTACCAATCAGAATTAATTTTTTACAAGGTTGACAAATTAAAATGCATTTTCAGTTATATATAATATAATATTATGCAATCTGTTTGACATTAACCATTTCATTCATACAGCCCTGATCTGCTGTAACCACAGAGTAAGGCATTCCCAGTGAATGTGCAGCAAAGTTGACAAACTATAATTTCAAGTCAAGATTTTAGGACCAAATATGCATTTTATGAATAGGATGTAATTTGTTTTGAAAGTATGATAATCAGCTAGTAAAAGGAGCTGTATTATATATACATTACATTGACAAAACAGTATGTTGCTCTTCCTCCAGTTTCATGCTGTACATTTTATTATCACTGGCATCCAAGTATCAATAACAAATACTCCCACTGTCACAGTCAGTGTTGCTGCTAAGTTTGCTAACATCATCATAGTGTTGAACGTAATCATCATCCGATATAGTTTCTTCGCCAAAACTAACAATTAATAAAGCACCCAAAACAAGCGATGGCAAATCTGTGGTTGAAATACTGCCTTCCATTATTGTAGCGACCACAGGTTTGCATAATCCATCTTCAAAAACCGAGAAAATCTCTAAACTGTTGGTGAGGGAGAATTATCAACAACAACGATTAAATACATAATTTATTTAGCCAGGCCACTCTATACAAGTGGCTCCACATAGTGGATGATTATGAGTTAAACTGTTTTGAATGGCCAAGCTTACACAAACCTGAATAGTGACCTGCTGCACAGAAATGTCACAAATAGTGCGGCTGCTAAATGGGCATGCTGAATGGAAATGTATAAGTTTGACCGCTGATTATGCATGTTATTGTAAAATCAGTCGTAACTGTTACGCATTCAATTGTCAGCTGGCATGCTATATATATTAACGTGTATGTGTTGACATTTCAGTGCATGTGATTGTTCCTAATTCATTTTCTAAACATTAGTGCCTTCTTTTCTAAGAAAAGATAACATGTCGCAATACACTTTAGACTATTTTAATATGTTCCAGGTTTCACCCTACCGGCGAGTCAATGTGACCTACGCCCTGTACGTCTATGAGGGTGCAAATGTTGTGTGGCCGACTGCAACAGTTGAGTTTAGAGAACGACTTGACCAGACTCATGAACACGTGCCAGGTCCAAGCTGTGCAGCCAGTTTCCTTATGAACAGTACAAGAACCTTCTGGGGACAAATGACGGCCAACAATGCTCATCTACTCATTGGTACAGGTGATTTCACACAGAAGGAAGCCACTCTACAGTATTCCGTTTTATAAATATATACTTCATCTTCAAAAACTTCCTTTTGACACTGATGTGAGGTTTCAGTTTTATATCAAGTTCCATATTATTAGGGGTCACTGCGGCTACGTACATCAGCATCAGCCTACAATACCCCTGGCACATCACTTTGCAAAACTCCTCTAATTACCTCGGCCAATGAAATCATGTGGAGTGTAGTGGGCATCTGGTCGTAATGTTTAGGATATGAATGGGATTCTCACCAGTCGTATATCCATCTTAAAACTGTGGTGGGTATTTGCGCTGTTCCCACGGTAGGAACTATCAATGTAATTAGTATAATTTAATAATTTGACTCCGCTCACTTCTACGGTTTGTGGAGACAATCAACCAGGGGTAGTGTAGTACAGCAGAACCATCCTGGGCTTGTGAGGATGGTGGCATCATTTATTTTGCCACAACTGTAACTAAAATACCACCACAGGCAAAAATATGTCTTGGCTGTTTATTAAAATGATAATTTATTGACTAGTCGATGACAAATATTCCAAAATCATCATTAGTCTCACAATAAAGGCATCCTTTCTTTACAGATGTTACGTTGATAATGCTGCTGCCAAGTGTTCGTAACATCACATGTGTGGGACTGACCATTCAAGATGGAGGGACACTTGATCTGAGGAGTCAATATGGAGATCCAACTGACCAGTGGAACGTTGAGGTGAAATTGCATTTACTTTTTGTATTTTTTTGAATAATTGCCTTTCCAGCATGTTTTCCATTGTTCCTGTCCTTTACCCGTAGATCCTTTAGAAAGCATGCACATTTCAATACATTAGGCAATTCTCTACATAGCCTTTTGTCCCTGACATTTCATTATGTGGCTATGTAGCCCATTGGTCCAGCTAAGGTACTATTTAGTTATATGGCTGTCTATCTTTGCATTTTAGTTACCAGCATTTGTCAGTTATCTCCATAAACCATGTTGTCTTTTGTTTAAACAAATTGAATAATTTTGGTTTGTACCCAGGTATCCACTCATAGACTCACTGAGCTTGGTTTCCACTAATTTATTGAGCCTGTTAGGCATTTGCGTTTGTGATTAATGACATATCATGTACCAATAAGATATATAAATCAGTAGTGCACTATCTACAGAATACATTGCATGCCGTACTGCACCAAGAATCTGTTCACACTAAAACAATTTCAGGTAACTATGGGTGAGGGAGACGGAGACAGAAAGGGCACCCTGACAGTGCAGGGCGGGGGCACTCTCAAGGCTCGATCCCTCTACATCAACGCCCACGCCGTACATGTCGACTCTGCAGGAACAATCATCCTTGATGGACAGGGCACCACAGCAGGACTGGGAACAGGCAATGGAGTAGCAGGGGGCAGCTATGGGGGAAGAGGTGGTCATAGCACATCAGGTGAGAACAGCATGATAAAGTGTGTGTGTGCGTGTGTGCGTGCGTGCGTGCGTGCGTGCGTCGTGCGTGCGTGCGTGCGTGCGTGCGTGCATGCGTGTGTTTGTGTGCACACGTGTATGCATGTAAATAATTTTGTATTATCTCTTCATGTCTTTTGGCAGTGTATAGAATAAACATATAATAAATGTAGGACTGACTGATCACTGTGCTATGAGGCACTGGCGCAATATGAAAACTGTGCTTTATCAGTTAAATTAATGCTAACTGAAAGTAACTAATTGTAATATCATTGAAATACACAGCATGTCAGATTCATAGTTCAGTCAACTATAACCATATATAATTCAGGAATTCAACATTACAACATTTTCCTTCAAGAAGATGTAGGTTCAGAGTGAACACCAATCCAAAAGTTTTATAGCTAAACACATGCGTTTGTGTTCAAGGTGGAATGTCTGGCCTGTCACATGGTTCACTGTACAACCCAACTGACTTTGGCAGTGGAGCAGGGGGATCTGCAAAAGGTTAGTGCAGTGTTTCTATCAAATTGTTTGTTTTTGTAGAAAGCATGTCATTTTGGTTGAAGATGTAGACTAATTAACCACACAAATAGTAACTTACGTATTCAGTGTTAATTATTTGCATCTGTCAGCTACAGCTGGAGCATGGCTGACGATGTTTATATCATTATCATCAGTCCCATGACAGCTGATAATGTTTACATGTGGATTGCCATTAAGTGAGGTGATTATAATTCTTGGAGATACTGCACTAGAATTTCACACTGCACATGCCAGCTTAGCCTCAGTTACCCAGGCTCAGGGAGGTGGGAGTACTGTATAGCCCCTCTACTCCACCTGGGAGTTTAATGCTCTGCCAATGTTGCCACCAGGGCAGCCTTACCCCAGAATAAGGTTGAGACGCTGATTGGCTCTGGGGCTAAATATTAAATAAAATTAAAATAAAGATATACTTTTATAAGATAATACTATAGTATTAAAATTATTCAACATTAGATTTGTATTCACACAAAGCTATACAAAAATGCAAATTTGAGGTTGTTTATGAAGCACGAATGTTGGCAGGTAAGGCCTCGATTGCCGAGACTGTGATGTGGCAGCACTTTTTAGTCCCTATCATGAGTAACATTCAAAAGCCAGCTAAGTGGCCAGACTGTTTTATCAGCGGAATTAACAGTCAAGGGAGATCGAGTTGGTTAAGCGAGACTAATGCTAGCTATCAGGTGAAATCTAGCTGCAGACAGATCAGGAGCATATAGTCATCTCGTCTCCCACTGACACCTCTGTGTGGACAATGGGGTCAGATTGCTTGAAACCTGTCTGGACAAGACTATGACTTTCCAGACGCTTGTCTAGAACTGGCCATCTGTGGATGCAAATTATAGTGCTAAACACACTCGCTTAAAAAAAGAACCTGAACGGCATGTATGCCTACGGATGTGATAGGATGGATACTTATCATTTAGATGCACACATAATGCGTATTGGAACATCAGAATGAAAAGATTGAGTGTTCAGCTTACTTTGAAATAAATGCCATGTTTAGAGAAACATCTACATTTGCATCTCATTATACAGTACTTTGATATTGTGACATGAAGACCTGTCAATTACACTGGTTAGGTGCAAGTATATGATAATAAAAATACTTGTTAGGATGGATAGTGATTATGGTCCAAATTAATGCAAAACCCCAAAATTGTGGACAATTTTTTTTCCGATGTCCTTGAAAATGTCCTTTAAATTGAAAGTCAAATGTGATATCCACACACCAGCATGATTTCCTGCTGTTAACAAAAAACGTATGAGAACAGTTTTAAATCATATGATCTACTATTAGGCTTTGTAGATCTTTGTAGAAGTGGTTTCTATCAGTCTTCACTCCCATGGAAGCTAATAATGTTTATACTTTGGGATTGCCAATAGGTGAGGTGATAATAATTCTTGCTGGACTACACCATCAACAGTTGTTCCCAATGTAGTTTTAGCTATAGAGGATTATCAACTTAATTTCTTCTTCATACATCATCCAGTGGTTGTTGTATGTATATTTTTATATATATATATATATATATATATATATATATATATATATATATATGTGTGTGTGTGTTTGTGTGTGTGTGTTTGTGTGTTGTGTGTGTGTGTGTGTGTGTGTGTGTGTGTGTGTGTGTGTGTGTGTGTGTGTGTGTGTGTGTGTGTGTGTGTGTGTAGATCTGCTTACTAATACAGATTGCGCAATAGCAATAATAATTACTGTATAGTTGGAAAATAAACAAAGTAACTTCTTTTAAACATCAGGGAAAAAGACAAAAGAAAAATGTAATAACAATTACATAAGAACAATTAGAAATTTACATTACCTGCAACAACGACTAAAACCTCCACTTCACACCAAAACGTAACTACGTGGTGTAACCCCTAAATAACTAATGTCAAATAATCACTAAAAACCCTTAAACAACAACCAGTGCTAAACAAGATGGCCTTGATCTCTCAGTCGAGCCATCCCCTGCAGAATGCAAAGTAATTAGTTGAGAAACTATACACGAATCAACATCTACTGGGGTACTATATCTACAAGTCACAATACTGGTGATTACAGCCCAACTCCAGGACTAAACATTATTTGAATGGGTAATCAAAGATTAAGATAAAATAACTTACAAAACCCACCAAAAATATAGTCAATATAACTGTCACTTGGCTAAAATGGTGTCACCATCTAGTGACTAACTGGAAACCAAATGTCAAAGCTATAACTTGAGTGTCGCCACCTAGCGACTAACCATGAACACACCGCCCATACCATTATCAAATAAACACATTGTAAAAGTTAAATCTTAATGTTCTCCTATCAGGCCAGTATATCACACCTGCAACCTTATGGTTGGCCATCTTAAATTAATAATTTCTCTGAGAACCTACATTCCACACATTGTATGGACGACTTATATTTCACTCATCTGGATGACAAAATTACAGCAGAACATTAAGACAAGCAAAGTTACAAACAGACAATAATAGCAAATCCAACTAAAATAAAGAGTGCTCCTCAGAGGACACAAAGTCCAGGAAACTCATCATTATTGTACAACAGTAGGAAATAAAACAATTCACCAACATCTCGTTGTGGTTTAGGGTGAATCGAAGAACAGAAGTGTAAAACAAAGAACTACAATGTTTTAGCTGTGGAACAAATTGTAATATTATGGAAAACTACATAATGGACGCAACTACATGTACGCTATGTAAATAACTAGTTCCTTATGACAATAATAATAACAAATTATACTGTAACATACAAGCACATAATTTAGTAGATCCCGTATAGAAATTTACATGTTCAAATATATGCAATAACATAAATAATTTGAATTACAGTAACACGTAAATTGCAAACATTCTCATGTGTAAAAACGTGATTTGATTTAACAGTTGTTGCAAATATGTACACAATTTGACCTATCAAATGTCCGATTCGCATAGGTGACACAGATAGAACAAATTCTAAAAAGTGCTTTGATGTGGGACAGTGCTAATGTTGATGTCATGGAGTTCAAGACTCGTTTGCTTTAAAGGCAGACATTAGTTTATACCACTGTATTAAGCCAACCAATAATATATATATATATATATATATAATACAATATATACAAGATCTGCCTTAGCCTATATAATACTAAAAGTCAACTAACAGCATACAAGAGCATAAAAATGGATGTTGACCCTTGCACCGTGACAGTTGCTATAGTTTTCTCTCTGAGCAAACAGTCTCTTGAACATTGCCAGCTACATGACATCTTCATTAAATTTAATTGGCACTTTAGGTGAATGATGCATATCAAACTCAGATTAAATTACAATTATTACATTACAAATACAATTACAGTTATGCAAATGAATACAGCCCATAGCAATATATTGACCTCATCAATACGGGGCATTCCATATATAAAATAAATCAAGAAATTTGATGATATCTGGTGTATTAGTTTATGATAACAAGTCTAAGCAGCCCACCAAAATGTTAAGTCAATCTGACCAAGAGATAGAGGTCATCAAACTTTGACCTGACCTGATGCCTAGTGAGCTTTCATGTGTCATAACTCCACTTCTAGGATACCAACCTACAGATGTAATGTTGGTGTCATTTTAAAGCTGTTAGAATTGTCTACCTATTTAGATAATAATCAATATACCAACATTTTAAAACAACTGTTTGACCTTTGACCTGAGTTGAAGTAACAAAAACATGTAACCTCCGACTTTGCTTATTTTCTATGTTTTATTGTGCGAAATTGAATACTTCAGTTATGAATTTTACAAAGATAATGCTGAAATATAGGCAATAAGTAGCTATACTGCTCTTTTAGCATGCAAGCGGTTGCTAATGGCCTAGAGTATGTTGTTGCCGTTATTACCATTAGCCAACTATCCACACATTGATATCATCATGTACTGGTGTGCTTAATGTGCATGCACATGTGCTTGCATGTATGTGTGTGCATGTGTAAAACCTCATGCCAAAATTGGGTTAAAATTCAAAGAGAAGCTACGAACAAAAAATTGCTTTTAATATAAAACATGACAGCAAGAGTTTTTATGCGTATGTTCGAAGTAAACAGAAAGTTCAGGATAAGGTCGGTCCTCTAGAAGGTAGTGATGGAAACATAATAACAGAGGGATTCTTAATGGCAGAAAACCTAAATGAGTACTTTAGTTCGGTGTTTACCAGGGAAGATATTAGTATATTACCAGTACTTGAGACTAAGTTCGAAGGGAGAGAGTTTGACTATTTAGGACAACTAATTGTAACCCCAACAATGGTAGCTATGAAAATAAGAGATATGAAGGATAATAAATCACCTGAGTGGATGGGATTCCTCCCAAATTACTATTGGAAATTGTAGAACAAATCAGCATACCGCTTGCAACAGTGTTCAATTTGTCATTAGAGGAGGGAATAGTTCCGTTAGAATGGAAAGAAGCAAACATTATACCATTATTTAAAAAAGGTTCGAGAAACAAGTCAGAGAACTATAGACCAGTGAGTTTAACATCGGTGATTTGCAAACTATTAGAAAGACTAATTAAAGATCACCTGGTTGATTTTCTTGTTAAAAATAAATTGATAAACCCATCTCAACATGGGTTTTTAAAAGCGAGGTCATGCTTAACAAATATGTTATGTTTTTTGGAAGATGTCACAAAGTGGCTAGATGAGGGATCACCAGTAGATATAATCTACTTAGATTTTAAAAAGCCTTTGACAAAGTGCCACACCAAAGACTACTACTTAAACTAAAGGCCCATGGCATAGGACATGGAATGATCAACTGGATAGAAAAATGGCTTATTGGTAGAAGACAAAGAGTAGTACCCGGTAGTTGATGGGGAGGTTTCAAACTGGAAAGCGGTTTTGAGTGGAGTACCGCAGGGATCAGTACTGGGACCTATTTTATTCTTAATATATATCAATGATTTGGATGATGACATAACAAGCAAGGTGTTGAAGTTTGCGGACGACACAAAAGTGTTTAGGAAAATTAAAAGTGATGCAGATAGACAGCATTTACAAGATGATCTTAATAAGTTGATAGAATGGTCTGAGAAGTGGCAAATGCTGTTTAATTTTGGAAAGTGTAAGTGCCTTCACACAGTACATGGGAATGAAGATGCACAATATACAATGGGTGATACTGTACTAAATACTACCTTAAAGGAAAAGGACTTAGGGTTAACTATTAGTGCTGACATGAAGGTATCAGAGCAGGGTGGAATTGCAGCAGCGAAGGGTAACCAAATTCTTGGATTAATTAGGCGAAATATAGTGTACAAAGAAAAAAGAACTAATAATACCGCTGTATAAAACAATAGTTAGGCCTCACTTAGAATATTGTATACAAGCATGGAGGCCATATCGCAAGAAGGATATTGATATGCTAGAAAGAGTATAAAGGAGAGCAACCAAAATGATACCAAAACTCAGGAATATTAGTTATGAAATGCGTCTAAAAGAATGTGGCTTAACAACACTAGAAACCAGAAGATTGAGAGGAGATCAGATTGAGGTGTTTAAAATATTGAATGGATATGAAAATATTGACAGAAATATTTTTTTTCACAGTCAAGGAAGAGAGAAGGACTAGAGGACATGGCTTTACATTAGCAAAGAAGCAGTGTAGACTAGATATTAGAAAATTTTCATTTTCACAAAGAACAGTAAACGAATGGAACAGATTATCAGCTGATTGTGTAGGTGCTAGTAGTGTTAATATATTTTAAAATAAAATCGACATATACCTAAGACGGGCGGGGTATACTTAGATAGATAGGTTGGACTCTCGATAAGCCAAATGGCTTCCTAGTCCACCTGCCATCTAGAGTTGAATCTCTAGGTGGCAATCTTGTTAAATCTTGTTAAATCTTGTTAAATCTTGTTAAATCTAAACTTATTTGTCCAGGATCGATTTGAAGAAAATGTTTTTGTATTCATGATTGTATGTTACAAACCAACCATATTTTAGGTCAATCTGACCATCATTTACCGGTAGTCATAGTCAGGTCATATTGGTGACTTCTATCTTTTATGTTGAACATGTCTGTATATAAATCATAACTATTTGATGTAACCTTGACTACCTAGTGACTTTCTAGATGTCATAGCTTGGCTCCAAAAGTCAAATAGTAAATGGCCTTTTGTTGTCTCTACTACCTACAGGCACACAAATGTTATACATACAAACAAATACAGATATTTTCCACATCTGCAGAGAATATGCAAAGAAACAAACAGGACATGTTATGATGGCAGCATCCGTTTGCATACTGATAGATTATGTGACTGATTTATTTCTGAGTATACCACTATAGCAGCATAAAGGAGTGCAATGTGCCTGATAATACTTTCTGCAATTATTGCCAAATATATATGGTTCAAAATAGAAAGTCAAGAAAATTAGAGCTTACTTGATTTTTGCATTGTCAGGTAAAAATCAAGTAAATTTTGCAAAATGTTATTCCAAATTATTATTTTTTATTGGGTACAAAGAGAGAGATGTTTATTATAAATTTAAAACGATAACATGTAGATTGCCTAGACCAGAATGACATTTGGAAAAATGCGTTTGCAACACTTTGACTTATGAATATAAGCAAAACAAATTGATCAAAATTGAACATAGATAGAAAGTATAAAATGTCACCGTTTTTTGGCATATGGGTCAGAACAGAGTACTGGTATACAAAAATGGGACATTTCACTACTAAATTCAAATGCCTAATTTATATTCAAAATGAGTACATTCTGAGGTAACTGGCATGACAACAATGGAAGCTGGGATGCCAATCCTCATGGCTAAGAGATGACAACATGAGGTTGATATGTAAGATAGTAGGTAACATGGACACAAATTGAGGTAAATATGACCACAACATACTAATTAGACTTAACTTGAGAACATGTAAGATCCAAACTATGTACTAGCGATATGCAGGACATTAAATTTGTTTCTACTCTGTAACGGTGTGGGGTATTCTTAAGTAACAGTATTAGATTCATAACAGTATTAGATTCATCATGCTGATTGAGAGCAGTAGGAATTTGTTTGCATATGAACAACATAGTAAACTTGATAGGTGTTATATAATTGGTATTTTGTCACACAGGTGGTGGAGTGTTGAGCATGGAAGTGACCTCTTCTTTAAGACTGGAAGGGGTGATAACCTCCAGAGGTGATGCGTCTACCACGTCCTCTGGTGCAAGTGGTGGCAGTATCCGAATACAGACATTTGAGATGGAGGGTGCTGGCAAAGTACAGGTTTGAGTTTTGTTGCATCCTATGACTTGTTCTTTTGGAATTTAATTTATTATTGCAAGCTAGGCATGCTTTAATATATGCATTTGTGAAACTGAACCAATTGATTGAGGAGACAACACCAGTAAAGTTAAGTTACCAACAGCATTAACAAGCCAAAACCAGGTCGTCCTTGCTGTGCCCATCCTGCTCTGTGGCTGCGAAAGTTGACACATGCATTTGCGACTAAGTTCATCATACGTCTGCTACACATCACAGCCGATCACGAGATCAGTGCCTGTCCTAAGACAGATCACTGCCCTAACAGTGAAGAGGAGAAAGCTTATGTGGTACAAGTATATCACATGCCATGACTTCCTTGCTAAGACAGGGCACCCTGGAAAGTAGCAGACAGAAAAGCAGGCAGAGGAAGACCTAGATGGACAACATACGAGTGCGGGCCGAACTTGAGGTCCAAACGCTGCTGAAACTAGCGTTAGACTGCCCTGGCTGGAAAGCATTCACATCGTCCGTAATGTATCCCCTTTAACCTGACAGACCTTGGGACGAGTGAGTGTGTGGGTGGGTGATCGAGTGAGTGAGTGAGTCAGTCAGTCAGTCAGTTAGTCAGTCAGTCAGTCAGTCAGTCAGTCAGTCAGTCAGTCAGTGAGTAAGCAGTGAGTGAGGTGTTAGTGGCAGTTGAGTGAGGGATTGAATGATTGATTGTTTGGGTCAGTGAGTCCATTGAGTCATTGAGTCAATCAGTGAGTGTGTCTGGCATTGAATCAGTCAGTGTGTCAATCTGAGTTAACCAATCAGTCAGTCAATGAGTAAGTCAATCAGTCAGTGAGTAAGTCAGGTTGTCAGACATTCAGTCAGTCAGTCATTCAGTCAGTCATTCATTATATATTCACTAGACTTTAAATGAGGAAATGAAGGAATGTTTCCTCTGAAAATACTTATGGAACTGAAACGCAATAATCAATATAGGGGCAAAAGTATTTGTTGTAATTGATATCTTTTGTAGGTGCATGGGGGAAGTGGATCCAGCAGTTCTGGTGGTGGCGGCGGTGGACGGATTGCTGTGTATTGGTCAAAGAGGGAATGGTGGTTTGGCCAGTTTATTGCCTACGGAGGCACTGGATCAACCACTGGCACAGGAGGAGCTGGAACTATCTACATACAGGTAATTTCATTGTTCTTATTTATGTCGTTACAAATGTTAAAAGGGGGCTGAAACACTTGAACAGGTATTCCCCAAACATTAGACTATACCATTTACAGGATATGTGACCATGATTGGGTGAACATAGAGCCACAGTATATTTTAAATAATATTGGTTTCACTTTCACACTGTGCATCACTGGTAGAATGATGCTGTACCCACCTGTTTTGTGAATGCCAGTTTGCACTGTGCTTGCAGTTCATTATATAAATTTCCATGTTTTTCATTTTGATCAGGACATAACGTCGAATGTTCAGAACCGAACCTTAATCATTGACAATGGCAACCACCAGTTGTCAGCGAGTCAAGCCGAGATAGCTGGTTGGGACGCAACATCATACCAGAAGGATGGAGGCCGGACATGGATCACCGACAACACCACGGGTGAACTGAATAAGATTCATATTCTCGGCCGGGCTCACGTGGCTCTGTCACCACAGCTCACCAGGTACACCAATGACATTGGAATGACATTTGATATTGTGTCATTCATGGCACACTTTGTCAACTAATTATTTACGCATTAATGAGCTTAGCTCAGCGAAAGTGTGATGTTCAAAGTGTGGGGCTACAAAATCAAAATAAGTAGCATATAACATGGATGGATGCATGAAGATTTGGTCTTACCTGTTATGTTGTCAGGTTTTGGATTGTTGTAATATACAACAACCAGCAGATATTCCAATCCTACTTCTTAAAAATCATTTGCATATTTTTATGAAGATGTGCTGGTGCTTTTGCACGTTAACAAGATTTGTTGTGTCTTGGTGCAGCTATAATTACCACAACATCAATAGGTGTCTTCAGATAGGATGAATAGGTTATAATTATTGTTTCAGCACCTTTTATCTGCGGGCAGTACAGTTTGTTGGGGACCGAACAGGAGTCCTCCACGTCGGCCCTGGCCTGCATGCTACGGTTCATCATGCGGATGACCTGGAATTCATTGTCAATGTCGTAGTGTATGAGAATGGAACGTTGCTTCTACCAGCATCTTTTATGTGTGTTGGTATTACTATCACTGTCAGGTGAGTAGAGTGCTCATTTTTATTAATCTGATGTTGAAATGAAAACATTGTACTGTGTCTGATTTGAAGATTGCTAAAACAAATGGATATTTACTGCACTTTCAGTGTGACGACATCAGCTGTTATATCGTGACTTGTTGTTAAGCATTTAAATGTGTGTACTTTGTCATTGCTATGTTACTAACTGTTAACATTATTATTGCTTTAATTTGCATAAAGTGACTGCTATTGTAGATATCTATGTTTGCTGATGAACCATGCGTAGCTGTATCATTTGTATTAACTTGTACAGCGTCTAAACATCCATTAATTACTGTTCACTGTGTTTATGCAACCACAGAGGCATACTAGGCGCACACAACCTGACTGTGGGAGACAACTGTAAGCTGTACCTTGGTCTGACGGGAACCATACGCACCACAGAGTTCACGGGAGACCCGGGTGTCTACAGGTTTAACCGCCTCACTGTGGCTGCTGATGGCGAGGTCACTCACTTGCCTGGCGCTGATGTAACAGAACAGAACCTCACCATCATTGTAAGTTGGAACCAACGATCAGTCCAATAACTGTGTTACATATCCCCCGTTGCCGATTGACAAAACAATTGAATTAAGTGTTTAAAAAATAGTCTACTGCAAATCTCGTACCAATTTGGTAACGGACAGTTTTGTTTTACCCAAAAGACGTCTGGGCTCGCCATCGTCTTATCATAACTACATTTTGTTTTATTTGTGAGACAAATCACTATTACTCTTATTTAACAGTTACGTGGTCTTTATATGCAGGCGAACACTTTGGAGGTGAAAGGTCACGGTCACATACACGCAGTGCATATCAATCTCACAGCAAATACAATGGTTGTGGATGACCTTGGTTTGGTGATTGGTGACCGTCACGACATCTCGTGTGTGCAGGGTGATGGTGTTACGTCTGCCTCAGGTGCCTCAGGTAATAAGACCTTACTGTTTTGTTTGATAGATTGCATATGGCGAGTAAGTAGTACGGTGCACTGTTAGTGTACAGTGCAATTGTATTCTGCTTAAATGGCATGACGGCTTTTTTTAGCAAAACTAATGTGATAAATACAAATCTCCTGTAATAGTTTATTCTCCTGCAACAAACTTGCTATTCCGTATACTTTAAATATTGTGATTACACATTTTATTGAAGTATTGTTGTTTTGATGGATCAGCAATTTTTGGAAACATGTTTTGACTCTTGCACTCTGATATTAAAATAAGTAAATGTATGATGTTTGTCGCCACTGTGCTTAATTTATTTTAACTGGACATTTAGTCACCATTTTACAATCTACCCACTGGGTATTAATATTTGTCGCCACTGTGCTTAATTTATTTTAACTGGAAATTTAGTCACCATTTTTTCATCTACCCACTGGGTATTAATATTTGTCGTCACTGTGCTTAATTTATCTTAACTGGAAATATAGTCACCATGTTTTCATCTACCCACTGGGTATTAATATTTGTCGCCACTGTGCTTAATTTATCTTAACTGGAAATATAGTCACCATGTTTTCATCTACCCACTGGGTATTAATATTTGTCGCCACTGGGCTTAATTTATGTTAACTGATAATTTAGTTATCATTTTCTCATCTAGGCGCTGGACATTGATGTTTGTCGCCACTGTGCTTAATTTATATTAACTGGTAATTTAGTTATCATTTTCTCATCTAGGTGCGGGACATGGAGGCCGGGGTGGACAGGGCAGTGGACAGTTGACCACAGGGGCACCGTATGGTCACCTCTTTGAGCCGTTTGAACGGGGGTGTCATGGCGGAGCTGGCAGTGGCCGTGGAGGCCGTGGTGGTGGTGTTATCTGGCTGACAGTCCATGATCGTCTACAAGTGGATGGAGAAGTGAGTTGCAATGGAGAGCCTGGGAGTGGAACTGGCGGCGGAGGAAGTGGAGGTTCTGTGCTCATCACAACACATCTCATACAGGTGAGATATGAACAAGTTACTGGCAAGTTACTGAGATATGGTTTAGTTGCTGTCAGGCACCTACCATTACTGGTGAGATAGATCTAGTTCCACACTGGCAAGGTACGATGCAATAAATGAATGCATACAAGTCAGGTAAGACATAGTTAAATATTACTAGGATACAATGAATATGGGTAAGACATAATTTATGTAAATACCACGATCATATCATTATAATATTATTCATACAGGTGTGGACCAGGATAAGTATTGTAGAACCTACCAGATTGTGTGATCTTGGGCAACTATCGGCGGTTTCTAAGTCAGTAACAGTAATGCACCTGAAGTACCCCGGGTAGACGACCAGCTGTCTATTTATTTTAAAAAGAATACAATTATATCAAGAACAAAACAAGTATTAAGAAATAATCAACCAAAATAAGGTTTTGTATAATATATTATATAAATTGTACATAATGATATAATATATAAAGATATATAATTTTTATATTGTTTGAAAAGGAGCAGATATGAAGTTTATAAACTTATTATTATCTATTCCCGAAATCGACTAGACCATGTAAAAAAGGTAAAAATAAATAAGGTTATGTAAAAAGAAATGATAACGATACAAATACATAATGATGATGCACACAGCAGACTGTTTAATAAAAATTGTCACTCACTCACTCACTCACTCACTCACTCACTCACTCACTCACTCACTCACTCATTCCTATACATGGACAATGTCTGAATGTGCCCATGAACTAGTGCAGACCTAAGATTGAACGTAGTGGGACACCACACATGTGTGAATGTTCAGATATATGTAATTTGAAACTAACATATTGTGTCCTATTTGATAAAAATTTCTTATTATCCACTGGTAAAGAACAGGATGAACACCATAACATTCCAGTTTCTTGCATAGTAGTTTGTGGTCTACCGTGTCAAAAGCTTCGTAGATACACTGATAGCATGTTTTCTTTTATTTAGCAGATTTGTAATTTAAGAATGTTTTTCTCTAAACTCACATTGTTGAGACTTCAGTATGTCACACATTGTTTTGATAAATATGTTAAACTTGTTGTATAGTTGTTTCATTCATTTTGGAGAACTGTGGAAGCAGGGAAGTAGGCCTTTAGTTATTGATTACTTTCTTTCAGGGTTATGGAAAGATCCAGTGCTTAGGGGGAGACGGAGCATCGTCGCAAGGTCACTATGGAGGCGCTGGGGCAGGTGGTCGTATTGCTCTCTACTTCGCTTCAAACAAGACATATGCAGGCACTTTTGATGCATTTGGAGGACGTGGCCAGAACGGTGGTGCGAACACTGATGGCAGTCCAGGGACAATATTCCTCTACCATACAGGTAATTGCAGTACACAGGTTACATATACAGTATCATTTAGGAAGATGTAATAATGCAAATTATTTATATTATTTTATGTATGCCTTGCAAAACTTATATTTCTACATTTATACTTCTCATTTCATATCGTGATTATTATGTCAACTGCTTTCTGAAATTACACAGCACATGCACAATGTTAATATGCACAGGTGTATACCTTTTAACTCTGCCTATGACTTGCGTTGAGGTAATCATATCGGTACCTCGCCTGTCCCATTGTTTTCTATTAGTGCATAAAATAGTTGTGCCATATTTTTGGAGTTTAAGCCAATATTGGTATTGATGTATGATGTATGCACAGGAATATGGTTTATATTCAACACACCTCCAAACAAGCACATTACTAACCAATGATATTGTGCTACAGGCTACAACCACAGCACATTGGTGATCAATAACAACAACAGAGGTCCAGACAAGTCACAGGGAGAGATTACAGATTACAGTGATCTGTCGAAAGACTGGGGACATGCATGGTTTCTTCCTGGCCATGGCCAACATGAATTTGCGGGTAAATTATAGTTACATTATATATGTATGCCTGTTACAAAACATGTCATTAGTGAAAGCATCACAATGTCGATGCAGGGTGGCCGGTATTTGTTTTGTAGTATTTATGATAGTTTTTCGATCTTATTATCTATTTCTAAAACTAGATTTTTTCCATTTATTCTAGGCATGCTGTTCTGTTTTAATGAGCAAATAATTAACCCCGCCAGAAAGTTAGACTTCGGAAACGACATCTGATTTTGTATTTACTTAATGAAAAATTACTCTTTTGTTTGAGTACACTACATTTTATTCAACAAGTATTTCAAAATAATTATGCAACCAGTGTGAGGCCTATGCAACTGGTTAGTAACGCAATAGGAGTTTTATGATGCCATTTTGCAGATAGTACCCATTGATTAACACAAACTTGGAATTCTGACACTGCACGGTATTATTTGTAAATTATGTTTCTAATACAACAGGGGGAACATCAAGCTTCAAGTTTGACGAACTACAGATATATGGCCGTGGACAACTGGCTGTTCTCAGTGATCCTCAGTTGCCAAATGCAACCATTTACTTCCACAACATGATAGGTGATCGCACAGGTGTAATCCATGTGGACAGGGGTCAGGTAATGGATCTGTACCGAGAAGTTATTGATCTACCATTTACTGTTCGTGTATACGCTGATGGTAATCTCGGTCTGGGAGACGCAACCATTGTCCATGGCATTCACATTTATCTAACAGGAAGTCTGGCACGCATAAGAAATTTGACTCTCCACCATGGCGGGAAACTGTCAGTGGACCGGCACGGTCATACGACTGGGGAGAATGCTGGCCAATTTAAGTTCAATCGGGTGCACATACAGTATGAAGGTCACATTGAGCTGGTCACAGACCCAGTTGCAGAACCTGGGTTCGAGTTTGAAGTAATTGATCTACACATTGATGGTGGCGGACAACTTATTGGAACTCACATGTATCTGCATGCGGTCAATCTCACAGTCGACGCTGGTGGTAAATTGTCAGCTGAGGCCCTAGGGTATCGGGTGGCTGATGGGTCAGCATACAGTAGCGATGGTGTGACATTGCGGCGGGGCCTGAATGGAGTCATCAACCCAGGACTTGGCCAGACAGGGACAACGAACGCAGCATCGGGGGCAGGACATGGCGGAAGTGGAGGACGTGGCAGAGGTAAACTGTATAAAGTAGGCAATCTGTTGATGTTCTCGTGTTAATCTTTTGCAAATTATATTTGAATTGAACCAAATCAAAGAGAGAAGAGAACTTATGTACAAATGTTGATGCGACGAAAGAAATGTTGTTTATTGCAATAACAAATGATTCGTCATATATAAATATGGACGTTAATCTTCCTAAACAAACCTCGCGCAATTTTAATGTCAGCTTAGGTCTTCCTTATACATTTTCTGTTGTTCCCAATGCACTAATCATAATACCTTCTTCAGTATAAACATTGTGACCTTGCGACAGGAGGCTATAGACAGAAATATAATTCTATAGACTTGACCAGATTAACTAGCTAAACTAGAATACAACTACCACTAACCATTAAGTCTCGTTTCAATCGAGATAGTTTTATATTAATATCATTTCACACAGTACATTTCAATACAATCAAGTGACCTAAATCAATGGGAGCCAATGCCATTTGTCAAATTGTATACGCTGTTAATTTATCCTTCTGTCTAGAAATCCTCCTTCAGGATGGGGGGCTCCTAAAACACTCGACTAGTTCTCTTTTGAACTAATATTTAACCACCAGTTCTCGTTGATCTGTGCATCTATGGATTTATGTTTCCCAGTTATGAATTGATGTTGATACTACAAAAAGAGGAATGATATAATCATATCATGAGCATAGTTCTTTCAGAAAGCAAGTCGAAGTGACCACAGTTTTAAAATGATACATACAACATGTTTGTTGCAGATATCTCAACGGCTGGACAGCCGTACGACAATATCTATGAACCAACCGAGTTTGGCAGTGCAGGCGGTGGGTCACTGGGGGGTCGAGGTGGTGGTCGTATTTGGCTCAATATCACCAACACATTCCTTGTCGACGGCGTTGTGTCTGTGGATGGCGCCAGTGGATCCACTGACTCTAACAGCCACCTGGTGTCAGGAGGCGGTAGTGGCGGCAGCCTTTGGATCCACTGTCACACTCTCGTTGGCTACGGACAGATTCAGGCAAGAGGAGGCAACGGATCGTCATACAGCTCCCACGTCGCAGGTGGTGGTGCTGGTGGACGTATTGCACTGTACTTCCACCAGAATCGTACGTTCTCTGCTTTCCGCTACTTGGCGAGCGGAGGACATGCCGGGGCCGAGTGTGACGACTGTGAGCCAGGTGGACCAGGAACGGTCTTCATTGTCCACCTCGGGTACAATCACAGAACTCTGATCATTGACAATGATGGTGCTCCACATCCTAGAACCACATACGTTGATTGGGAGAACCTCGACAAAGACGGATGCCGTGCGTGGATTGTGTCTGAACTATCAGGACCACATGAGTATGCAGGAACCAGTAACAACTTCCACTTTGAGGAGCTGCAGGTGTACGGAAATGCTCATCTTGCAGTGCTGCCACCTAGGGAGCATTACAATGGCAGTGGGTACATTATTCAACCACGCTTCACAACACACAAGTTCTTCTCCAGTGATCCGTTTAAAGCTTCGCTGTTCTTCAAATATATGATTGGTGACCGCACTGGCAGTATACATGTTAATGACAGACAAACCATGGATCTGACACGGCCTGAGATCGACCTGCCCTTTAATACCTATGTATATGAAGGCGGCTACCTCGGCCTTGCACTTGATACATATGTACACGGTGTGGTGATTGACCTGCGTGGTGCTATTGCAAACGTGCAGAATCTCACATTGCACCACGGTGGCCGATTGTGGCTGCGTCACGGAGGCCATTCTACTGTGCTGCCACCTAGCGCCTACACATTTGAGTTTGTGCGCATACAAGATGCTGGTCTGCTTGATGCAATCACTGATGTCATCGATGAGCCAGGTATAACATTTCGGACCCGTGCATTATATGTTGAGGGTGGTGGTAGAGTAAGGGTAACACATCTCACGTGGGACTCAGAGAATATCACGATTGATGCAGGTGGAATCATCACAGCGGACGCTTTTGGCTACAATGGCTCCCACTCACAGGGCAAGCATGGGACAGCATCGCTGCATGGATTTGTAAATTATGGTATTGGCAAAGCAGTCGGTGCTGGTGCAGGACATGGTGCTTCTGGCGGTCGAATGAGTGACAACAATGGAGCTGGACAGCCTTATGGTGACTTGTATGAACCAAACGTGTTTGGTAGTACGGGCGGCCCAGGGCCAGGGAATATTTACGGGGGTGCAGGAGGCGGACTGCTTTGGCTTAACGTCACAGGAGTCATACACATTGATGGAGTTTTGACAGCTGATGGCGCAGACGGCGGAACAAATGGAGGCGGTGGTGGAAGTGGTGGAAGTATTTGGATGTACTGTCAACGTATCAAAGGCTACGGCAAGATCTCAGCTAATGGAGGCCGAGGATCAACCAATCCTACTCATCCTGGTGCTGGTGGCGCAGGTGGGCGTATTGCCATCTACTTCTGGAAGAATGAGACGATGACTGGGTTTGATTACCATGCTCGTGGAGGTGCTACAGGAAAAGCGAGCCAGGCAGAGAACGGCGGGGCTGGTACAGCATTCATCTACCACATGGAGACAGACCATCGGACTCTCATCATTGACAATGGAGGACTTGCTCCGAGGGATGAATTCCATACTATTGAAAGTTACAGTGATCTCACCTCAGATGGATGCAGAACCTGGGTTATGCCGCAGTCTGGACGCCATTACTTTGCTTCACAGCTACATGTGTACGACTACAGGTTTGAAGAGTTACAGATGTACGGGTCAGCCCATTTTGCGATCTTGACAGAGCCAGCTGACAAATCTGCATCCCTCCTCTTTTACTATATGATTGGCGATCGCTCTGGCACAGTCCACCTTGGTAACAATCAGAAAATGGATCTGTACAGACCTGAAATTGACTTGCCATTCAATGTGCGAGCATATGTAGGTTCCTACATTGGTCTTGCTCCTTTCACGATTGTCCATGACATCAATATATGGATGCATGGGGAAATGGACCATGTTGAGAACATGACATTGCGACACAATGCAGTGTTTACGATAGAGGATGGTGGACACACGACAAATGCTGAGCCCAACCATTTCTGGTATAATGCACTTCGAGTGCAAGATGACGCTACAATCAAAGGTCTCATGGACCCAGTCCTGCAGACCGGAATTACGCTGACACTCAACCAGACCATGTCCATTGAAGGGGGTGGAAAAGTGTATGGGGCAAAAGTTGTGATCAATACAGAGAACCTAATCATTGACGATGGTGGAATTTTACATGCAGATGAACTGGGGTACCGGACAAGTGATGAGAAGATTGGCATGGTTAACCTTGGTCTTGGGGTGACACATGGGACAGGTTCATCAGGGGCTGGGCACGGGGGCAGCAGTGGACGTGGCGCCGGCATTGATTTGACAGGCCAACCGTATGGCTCAATGTCTGAGCCATATATGTTTGGAAGTGCAGGAGGCGGAGGTACAAGTGGTGGACGAGGGGGAGGGATTCTAAGGGTGAATGCCACTGGTGTGATTCAGATAGACGGGGAGCTGAGTGCAGTTGGAGGTGATGCCAAAGGAACTGCTGGTGGAGGTGGATCTGGGGGAAGTATCTGGATGCATTGCAACATCTTCCGTGGTACAGGAAAGGTGAAGGCGAATGGTGGCAGTCAGTATTCACTCGGTGGCAAAGGTGGCGGAGGTGCAGCAGGCCGCATCGCAATCTACATGTGGGCCAACAGGACATACTACGGCAGCTATGAGGCTCACGGGGGACGTGCTAGCAATGGCGGTGAGCCTGGTGGACCCGGACCCATCTTTCTGTATCACAAGTACTACAATCACAGTACGTTGTACGTGAACAACAACGGTCTGAAGAGTGACTATGTGAGCCAAATCAGCAATTATCGTGACTTGTCACGAGATAGTTTCAAAGCATGGATCTTGCCTGAGTTAAGTGAGAGTGTGCTATCATTTGAAGAATTTCAGATATATGGAAATGCCCATTTTGCATTTACTTCAAAATCAGCGGGAGGCAGCGAATCCTTGTACTTCCATAACATGATTGGAGACAGGACAGGCATAGTTTACATTGGTCCTAACCAAGTGATGGACCTTGAACGGACCTTCGTTGACATCCCATTCAGTGCCTACGTCAATACTAGTGGGTATCTTGGTCTAGCCTACAACACTGAACTTCAGCACGTCTTTGTTCATGTGGAGGGAGTTCTTGGTTCAATTGTCAACCTGACTTTGGTTCATGGTGCAGAACTTCGTCTCTACCAGACAGGATCAACTGATGGTCTGCCCAGACTTAATTACCGCTTCAATGGCAGAACAGTTATCAAGGCTGGCTCAAGGATCAATACTTCATTGCCATTTGCACATGCAGACCAGTATAAGTTAGGATTCGGTCACTTAGTAGTGGAAGGAGGTGGAGAGATCTACGGAAAGAACATTCACATACAAGCCAATGTGGTATTAGTGGATGATGGTGGAAACATTGACGTCAACGATGGCGGCTATTTGTCAGGGAAAGGTCCAGGTATGTGATTTCTTATGCTATATGCCTTTGCCATGCACAGTACTGTTTAGCACACTATTATCTCAATTTATGCAGACTATTTAATAGTACAGACATGTACACGCACGCACGTACGCATGCACGCACGCACGCGCACGACACACACACACACACACAGTATTGCTTATATATTCCCAAACATAATATCAAGCTGTAGATGTTATACATATGTACATTGCAATGCAGGATATATATATATATATATGTTTATATATATATATATATATATATATATATATATATATATATATATTATACACATCACTGAAGTGAAACGTTTTCGTAAATGTTATGAATTTGGAAAGAGAAACTATGGACAAATTTTGTGTATCTTGTTTTATGCGGTGAAATCGATTTTAAGTTGATCATACATAGATAACCATAACAATAAAGTTAAATAATATTGACAAATATGCAGTTTAAGCGTAAGTATGTGATGGTATACACATACAAGAGTTCAACAAATTATCCATTTGCAACCACATTAACTTTTTTACCATCATTACTTTAGTCAGAATATAGTCTCATAGTGGTTTCTTCTCATGACATCTCTGATATCATGAAGGCTGACATCTTCCTGATGTGTTTGCCAAAAGCAAACAGCCAAAGGATCAGCAACGCTATTTTATCTCAGATATCCGGACATGCTATCAATTATAATAGAAACAGATTCACTGGACTGAGGTCAGTTGCGATTAAAATGTAACATGCCACACTGTCCCGCATGCGGTTGTACCAAAACTACAACAAAACAATACTTTGAACTTTGTTACTTTATTATTAATTTAATAAATAAGTTGTTTAACGCATTGTTGAAAAGAATGGATATGGTCCATAAAATTCAGTAGATGTGTTTTCAACATTTGATTTCTAATTAACCACATGCCTGTAAATGGAAATTATTAGTTTGTCTTAAATGTTTGGGGGATACTATCAAACTTCTCTTTTTGGTACTCTTTAATTCCTACCAAAAACTCAATGAAATTCTTTTTTATGCAGCACCCGGACTCCCGCATCGTTTGGGAAGTTCCGGTGCATCCCATGGCGGCATCGGAGGACGTGGCGGCTGTGGATCTAGCTACATGTCTTGCCTTCTCTTACGTAATTTACCCTACGGCGACACCTTCAATCCAGCCATGTATGGCAGTGGTGGTTGTACCTCTCGTGGAGGCATCGGTGGTGGAATATTACGGCTGGACGTAGCAAACTTGCTTGTCGTGGATGGATACCTCCGTGCAAACAGTCTCGACTTGGCTGGTCATAGGTCTGGTGTTAGCGGTGGAAGTGGAGGTAGCATCTATATTCGTGCTGGAAACTTCACAGGTATGTTGAGCAGTTGCAAACGTGTATATCATACATAGTTTATGTAATCAATACATAGACATTTTCTGTTTCATTAAAGTTTTACTAACCTGCCAGTGAGTAAAACGAACATGCAGGTTATGTTTGCGAACAAATGTAGACTGATGTGTTAACCGCACTGTACAGTTTACTAATAAGCATATTATACTGCTATTTTGTGACGATTTTCTGCTGTCCGTTATCAGGGCTGTTTATTGTTATATTGAGTTCATACAGTGATGATAAAGTAGAGATTCTCCAGCACATTTTTCACTGTATATTATCAAGTTTGGTTTATTATTTGTGTCACCTTGGAAGTGCTGGATGGTTGTTATAGGTGGTCACACAGGGGCCATCGAAGTGATGGGTGGGGCAGGCCAGCGAGATACTGGACGGGATGTCAGTGGCAGTGGCGCTGGTGGTCGCATTGCTCTCTACCACTCCACTGTTGATCAGCATCCCCCGTATCGTGGTCAGTTCAACACACAGGGTGGGCCTGTCGGTTCCACTGCTGAGGCTGGGGCATCGGGCACATTGTTCATTCACCATGAGACCACCAACCGGAAAACACTGAAGGTAGACAACAGAGGTCGTACACCCAAGGTAAATGATTCATTGTGGTGATTGCAAAATGACACGAGTTTGAATGTTATATATATATATATATATATATATATATATATATATATATATTTTTTTGTCATTGCTGTATTGGATGTTTACACGAAATTAAACAAAGAAGAAGCATTGTTTTGCAATAATTATGTTTAGGTTGATTAATCAAAGTCTAGAAATAGTCATGGTGCCATTCAGTTACGTCATCTTTTATTAAATGAGCTAAATAAATATGCTTGACGTTTGTGTATGAATAAGTTTAGCTAAACACTAAAGGCTGTAATTGTACATATCCACTACTTCAAATTACATTTCTGTGAAACCAGCACTAAATGTCATAGGAATAATTTGGCAGTAACACGGCGACGATTCATGTAATAACGATAAAAAAAACTTCCATTTGTAAGTATGCAGGTAAATAATCCAAAGGGCTTGATGACCGCAATCACATCAGTACGTATGGAAAACTGCTTATGGAAAATAATGTCATCATGAGATTACTCACCATTATCTTGTTACAGGTTGAAACAACAGCGATTCCTAACAGTGGAGCCCGACTTGATCTTACGATGACGTCACCAACCAGTGCCAATAGTTTCACAAAGAATGGCACACGGGTGACGTCAACCTGTAGCAGATACAACAACCAGAACAACTACCTCCTGCCCTACCTGTTTGATCATACCTTTGGATCTGAACGTGATGAATATTTCCTGTCAAGTGTGTATCGTGGCAGTTGTAGCATTTCCATAGAGTTGGACCGACCCTACTTTGTCAACAATATACGTGTGTTCCCCGTGGCCACTCGCAGCATTAGGTTTAAGGTGGGTGATCCCTGAAGCGTGTACTTGTTCTTTTAGAAGCGATCTATTAGCTCCTTCCTGTTAACATATTTAGATGTATGTGAAATAATGTATGGTAAATGTTATTGAACATTATAAATATGTAACTGATAACAGTGTCATGGTTATCATACATTAACATCTAATTGTCTAATTGAAACAGTGTCTTTATAGCAATGATCCAGCAGAATAGCCTTTAAGTTATCATTTAGTATATTAGTATGGGTATCTCAATGTATCTTATCTGTCATTTATTAATAGTTGTAATGTTTACCTTACAGGCTATTTTACTCCAGGTTTGTTAATTACTACAATTGTGTATACAATTAAGCCTATTATACCATATAATCGGTAGTATGCCGTAAAAGGCATATTTAATTATTGTCATTGTCCGCAAATTAACTTGCACCTGTGCTGCAATACAAACTGTTTTGACTTTGTTAAAAATAATTTAGCTAGCAAGATATAATTGATATAGTTAGTTCTATATTCTTGCATCGTATTCATATTAATAGGGCCTGCAAGTGGGTCACGATACATGGCGTGACCCCGCGCGACTGGAGCTTATTGGGGACTAAGCAAGACTAAATGGGGACTGGACACAAGAATAATATTCTAACGATGGATGACAGTTGTAGCTTCCGACTGAAGAATAGTAGGAAAATCAGTTCATAAATATCTTGTGTTATACGTTTCTTATCTTGTCCGATTTAATATTGAGTTTACCACACTATCATAGACACATAGCGATTTACGTAGTGCAGATAATCGACACGATGCTAGGCTGTATGTGTTTTTTTACATTGCTATACGTTGTGGTTTCGATAAGCACTTATATCTGACAAGTTGTCTAAATGCACATAATCATAACACATGTATACGTTTGGCCCAAACAGGTTGTACTTCACGAAAACTGGCACTCATTATTATTAGTCAAGATCGCCAAACACAAGTACTTGCCGCTATTGCCATGGCAACCACCATAATAATCGATTAAAATTCATGATTTCCGTGATCATTGTCACCGACAAAATGTTCCACTGCTTCTGCTTGTAATAATCCTTCGGGCAATGTAACTGAAATACGCTATTTCGGGACAGTCCGTTTATTACGACCAAAACAAAACAAAGTCCTATATGTTAACATGGAGTATATTGTACACAAGCCATAGTGTATTTTCATACTTTTTCAAACTTGGATATCTTTGACCAATGGGCGCTGCCATATTTGTTTAAGCTGCATTTGTTTGACTAGCTCCTATCTCTTCAATGCAACTTTTCAATTTTTTATTTACTTCATCAATAGACAGTTTAGTGCGAAAACAACAATATAGTGCCATATTATATATGATAAGCGTTAATTACAATGATTTATGACAAATGAAACGGATACGTTTCAAATCACTACCCCAATTCAAAACGTAAAACCCGCATGACAAAAGGGACTACATACATATAACTTTGTTGATTTGGGTTTGGTAGAAAGCAAAGTCCGTTTCATCGACGGAGTGCCTACGAATTTGCTCGTCATTAGTTTGTGAATATTATTGAGGACCAACTTGTGTGGTTTTTTAAAATCTTTGATTGGTTGTATATTGTTGTAATTTAATTTCACTTTTTAATTTTGAACATGCATACAAATGATTTGTCGATATATATAATGCCTACCAAATATAATATGACGCCATAGTTTTGTGTTTGTTGTTGCACAGTTATGGCTATTGATGAAGGAAATCGGGAGAAAATTGAAATTTTATATTGAATAGATAGGAACTAGCTAAACAAATGCATCTTGAGCATAATATGGTGGCACCCAGTGGTCAAAGATATCCAAGCTTGAAATGTTATTTAAAATATACGTGGCTCTTTGTTCATCAACTCGGGGACATATATTTTCCTCTAAATGGTATGTTCTTTTGTTATTGGTGTGTTTGTCCAAGCGTTTCACCTCCCGTTTAATAAATGAGGAACATACAGTCATCTTACTACCAGGCTAGTGCTGCAATAACTGATTATTGCATGCAGGTAACTGCCCACAACATGGACAGAGAAGTGATCCCAGTGACAAACACTTTCATTGAACCAGCTGCAACTACATATCAGGGATCGTATGTTGAACTGCCAGTTATGGGAGACGAGATCACAAAGGTCGTTGTTGATTTTGCACCTGTGACACCAAATTACTATGCAGCACTGTCTGAGATTGAGATATTCGTTGGTGGGAAACATGCTTACAGCAGGTTTGTTTTGCTACTTTTACTCGTTAATTATGTGATATTGTCTGTTTCTGAATCTGAATGGTATATGTCGTAAGTAGCCAATATTGGCTATTATATACGACGGGGTGTGTGTGCGCATGTTATTGAGTGTTTGAGCCGTAGATCAGGCGACTGAAATCAGTTATGGTTTCAGCCTGGACCTGCGACTCGTTAAGTTGGTTCCAGTCAACTATTGTGTTTACAAAAAAGAATTCTTAAATTGTTCAGTGTGGGTTGTAGGTACTATGAAACATCTGGTGTTGTTGGTTGTTATTTGTTGGATAACATTTGAGGATACATGGTCTGGGAAATGCTTAGGCTGAATGTGTCTTTTGTTTGTTTTTTCGGGCCGGAAGAATATTTCAGTGGGGAGGGCTGGGATAGATCCTTTAGCAGTTCGGTACATTAATTTTAGTCTTTGGTCACGTCGTCTATTGTCTAATGTGTTGAGGTTAATGTTGGTGAGCATGGTTGTGACAGATCCTGGGTGTCTAGAGTGATAGACTCCAGTGATGAAGCGAGCTGCACGGTGTTGGATTTTTTCTAATTTGTCTATGTCCCCCCGATGGTATGGGTCCCACAGTATAGCTCCGTATTCTAAGACAAGGGTGTTTGACGTCCGTTTGCTGTTAACTGGACATCTGCGTATATTTCGTCTTAGGAAGCCAAGTGTGCTATTTGCTTTTTTGGTTATTGTAGAAATGTTTGAGTGCCACTTTAAGTCATTAGATATGGTGATGCCAATGTAGGGGTTGGTAGTTACATATTCCAGAGTTACATTATTTAACCTATAGAAGAATTGTGTTTTGTTTTTTATGCTTAGGATGTGACATTTGTTTGTATTAAAATTCATCCCTCGGGTATTTGCCCACTTCCCAAGTTGTGTTAAGTCATTCTGAAGCAAAATATGGTCATTGAATGTCTGTATTTTCTCGTATAATAGGCAATCGCCTGCAAACAGGGAGACTTGAGGTGGTAGATATAGCCAGTGAACAGGAACTAAGAGCTTATATACAACGTGGACATATAAAATGTATATATAATGCCATGGACAGGACTAAGTGCACTGGTTCGTTCTGATCTGTTCAATCCAGGATACTTTAATGTTTGTATATTAATGGTTTTAAACGCAACCAGACTGATCAGTTTAACAATGTGTTGATATTTGTTTTTCAAGTCGAATGGTAATCTAATTCGTAACGTATTTATAGGTTGTTCAGCTTAACAATAGGAAATCTTGAATTATAACTGTTGTCATCGGCTTTCTAATTTTTAGATATGAACACCGACAGTTAGCTCCAGCATCGACATGGATTGAACTGGCTTCAGGGGGCACCAATCATGACTTTCACGAGTTGTACTTACTAGGTGGCGCACATTTAGCTATGAAGCCTCCAACCTTGCAGACTCCTGTACATGTGAATGTTGGGCGCCTCGTGGGAGATAAGACAGGTAGGTCCATTAAGAAATCATATATGGAAATGATGTTGATAAGTATGACATATTATGCTTTCATTGCATGTTATGTATGTTTTCACTGCAAACTTGTAATTTTCACATCCACATCAAAGTATAAGTGTGCTTACATATTGAATAAATGCGTTAATGACAAAAATCAGCGTCTCACAAATCTAGGCTTTCTTTAGTAAAGACTACATTCATGTATAGCAACTATTGCAATGCAAGGGAAATAGTTATATAAAGGCTTTTCATAATTGTTAGGTTACCTGCATGTCGGCTACGCACAGACAGTTGCTGTGAACCAGACAGAAGCAGACATCTCATTCAACACTCACGTGTATGAGCATGGACAGATAACATTCCCAGCCAGAGCATTCTTTCAAAAGACAAAATTGTATTCGTCCGGCAAGGTAAGATGATTTAAATGTCAATGAAGCAACATTAACAGTAATGATGGGACAGGAAGTGTAAAGGCGAAAAGCAGCAACTGGCGGTTCTTGTTTTAGATTGCTCGTTTTTATTCATTAAGGCCAAAGGTACAATGGACTTCGTATCTGCTGTCAGCTGTGTGCTGTTAGCTCCCATATTTTAGAAATCGTTGAGGATAATTTTTTTTAATTTAGCACAGACATATCTTAGGGCACTGCTACTACGCATAATACATTTTTATTTCATTGTATCGTTCTGACTGTTTCAAAACTCTTATGTGACTTTTTCAAAAACATTATGTAAGCATATCTTAAGGTGTATAGGTAGTACACAAGACATTTTATTTGATTGAATGATTCTAAGGGCACCTCATGGTTTCCCAAAAAGCTACATGTCCATATTTTGCTTCTTGTGTCTGTCTGGACAAGCTGGAATGTAATAACTTGTATATTCGAAACTGCCTAACTCTGGAGGCTAGGTGGCCAGCCGTGTATTATGCCTAATTGATAATCGGATATTGGTGACTGCCACTGCCACACACAGTGAAGGCCAGATGACCTGCATGGAAAGCATAGTGAATTGGTATTCCATCTGTGGCAGGCTTCTTATGCAGATTTTAATTACCTGGTAAGCTGTTTCTTCAAAACTATTGATTTTCTGTAAATGAGTTTATTTTGATATTTATTTAATTACAATGTATCTTTAAAATAGTGTGACTGGTATATTGTCACCTATGTGTAACAAACATGAAACTAATATTCTGAACACCTATAGAATAAAATGTCATTCATTTTATTTATATCAACTGCGTTCTGATCACTGGGCTGGTGAAAGAAGATAACTCGATCTTGACTAATCACCCCTAATGACCAGTCTTGTTGCTGCATTCATGCAATTTGGCTGTGTTTCTATTCATGTCATACGGCTAACCAGAGAAAATGCCAATTATATGATTATGGTGAAGAAACTAGGCAGTGAGTATGATTCACCAAAACACATTTAATTCATAATTGCAAACACACTATTTTTTCTAAAGGAATTCAGGGCCTCTCGGTCCATTTGTTATACCATATAGTCCCTAATAGACGTGCAGTGCGCAAGTGGGAAGGCTTGGGTGCGCGTCTATTAATTTCTCAAAAGTGGGATGAATGTGGTCACCTGCTATATCGGCTCCTAAACAGAGTAGATAACTAATCCGCAACGTGGCGCCACTGAAGTACACATGTACAGTGTCTCCAAGTGAATGATTCGAGATATACTTCTTTTTAAATCAACATTTTTACTGCGTAATGCTTTCGGTACAATCTACATGTTCTTCAAGTTGCTTTAATAATGTTTAATAAATGTAGTAATGTAAACATAGAGTGGATTTACTGCAAGTAAAAGCTGCATTGACCATGTGCATCAGAAACGGCAAATCAGTGTCGACACACGTATATCGATGTCGATAACAATGTACATGGTCCTGACTAGAACCATGTATAGAACCATGAGTCAGTAACAGACGCAATTATTCAAATTGTCAACTGTCTGATTTATCGACAGAAGCAAAGCTTATTAATTTAAACACATTTATTTGAATATGAATTTATATGACAATTATTCTTACTTATTCTTCTTATCGAAGTTGGTTGATGCCAGTCGCACTGCGTGCCCGCGGGTGATTCGTCTGGAATGGAGTTTTAAAACGGATGACAATCTCAACTTTGTTTCTACTAAGATTCGTTTGCACAATTTGTTATAAGTGTGTGTCTTGATTGAGGTAATAAAATATGCAAGCAGCAACATATTTACGCGAACAGTCGAAGTTTAATCCAACGTAAACAAATCTGCCATTTGTTTGATGCACTTGATGGCCTCTCCCTGATAGTATCATAAAATAAAAGACCTTTGTGGTAAGCATTTACATTTACCATATATTTACTTATGAAAGTATCACTAATAACGGTTCGGTTGCCCTTCCCACAATAGTTATTTATGAATAGCATTAATTTCGTAGCCATCTGTGCTAATTCTGTTGCATTTTTGCGTCAGTCAAATACACGTTTATTGATTGTTTCACATTTAAAAATAGGGGTGGGCGTCTATTAGGGACAATATGGTATTTGTATTTTGTAAAACAATCAGTTTGTCGTAACACACCAGCACTAAGCTGGTTATGTTTGCTATATATTGCTACTGTCAAAGCTAATGAATTACCTTTGCATGCAACAACATTATCATTCGTGTTATAACACATTTAATATATATAAAAAATTGATGTTAATTAAAACCATTTCTTTCATATATTTATTGAACAATGTATGCCACCATTACAACTATGGCTGTCGTGATAGTTGAATAATAAATTCAAGAAAAAACAAGATAATTCTAAAAAACGAAGATAATAACATTAATTATAACACTTGGAACCTAATAAAATGTTAGATAATTGTATTTTAGTGTAGGTTTTATAGTTGTTTTAACACAATAAAGAATATTTGATCTTATGTATAGGTAATTGCACTTACATAGTTTGATTGTATTTTATTGTATTCAGGTGATGGGCTTAGAAGACGTGTATGTGTTCGATGAAGGCGAAGTCCATCTTGATTCCAATGCTACACTTGGAGGTGCATCTGCTAAAATCCGAGAGATAGAGCTTTTGACATTACATGTGCAAGACAGGGGTACCTTTGACCTTCACTCTGTGGACAAAAATCTTCATTTTCACATATCTACAACAAATATGACGGTCAGTTGAATTGTAGTGTTCTCGGTGATATTCTGTGTGCATATAAATGTGCTATCTTTAACAATGTTTTATTGTACCAGCTACAATCCGAAGGCTGAATATCAAAACAAAAATGTAGCATCAGCACTTAATGAACATGACTATTTGCAACGACGTTTGTGAAAATCCAAAGAACATTAATATTGATTGGTCCAATCTTGTCTTACTTATATTGTTGCTCTCCTCGCTTTTGTTTTGTATTTGAGACAGGTTTATCATGGATATTAACATTTATGCTAATGCCACAGTTGAAAACAGTCTAATGGTGCAAAGCTAGGGACGGGGAAGATTTAACTCTAACTCATAAAGCAAAGACGATTATCTATGGCAATGGACTGCATCAACCGTCAATTTATGGAAAAAAGATAGTCAAATATAGCTGACCATTTTAAATGAACAGAGACACATAACGTTCCACCCTGATCAACGCATACACAACTGCTTTTGTCTGAACTCAGCATAACAAGTTCCTAAGTTGTAATCCTTGTTCACAATATATATCAATATGATATTACTGTTGGCAACTAAACAGCATTATACTTTCATGGCCCTCAATGGATGATGACTGTAAAAGTGGATCAGCAGTAACATTGGTAGTTTTCACAGTTTCTGACAGCAATTACTTCATGTATTATTTGATAAATATATAATATATCCATATACATTATTATTATTACTATTTTACTTATGCGCGTGTCTATTCACGTGTAATATTAAGTGGAATACCAGGGTATTTAGAGTTTCGTGGAAGGTGGTATGTTATGCTCACTTCCATTTATGTTTATAGAGGAAATACTCAGCATGGTTCTAACGATTGTGTTTTCTTGATAGATTTATGGAGGTGGTGATTTCAAGTGCAACGCCAAGTTGGATGTTATTAACAGCCATTTGTTTGCCATCTATTCTGGGGGTGAACTAAATCTGGATGGTGCAGGATATTATCCAGGGTGAAGGATCAGGTCAGGGAAGAGGTAAGGATAAATGTGTATATACAGATATACAGTTATATTCTAGACAGTACAAAAGTTTTAATTTCTTCAAGATTGTTTATTCACAGTTGTGTTTCTTATAACTTGTATTCTTGTATTAGCGCCCAAAACACACGTGTGTGCCAAAATCGTGTTTTAACTTTTGTTTGTTTTTTCGTTATTTTATCAGTCGTAAAATGTCGGGTGTTAATACAGAAAGTCAGTCACATCGGATATGGCATGTTTCCAGGATCGCGGACTGGAGGCAGCGGTGGGGGTCACGGAGGAAGTGGAGGACGTGGCAGGGGTAATGCTAAGGTTGGCCTTGGCCATGACTCCATCTACACACCGACAGATTTTGGGGGATCAGGAGGCTCCGGAATACATTGTGGTATGTGATATGGCAATATAGAACGTACTTGTTGTGTTTAATATTATGTATGACATAGTTCTGTAGAACTGTTACGCAGTTTAACCATACACCAGGCGACCTGTTACCTAGCATCAAGGTACGCCTAATGGCCCAAATGGATGCCAAAATGTGTTGCAGTTGGACAATATGTCGTATATTTTGTTGATATTTTGACACTGAGTGTTTTTTTCTAGTAAAACATGGTACAGACGTTTAAGCGATTATTGTATGCAGGAAATATTTACTTTTCAAATGCCACACTCAATGGTATAATGCACATAGGTCAACTTCGTTTGGGCGAAAGATTCCAACACTTAATGGATCGAGTATTTCCGATTTGCCTACTTCACAATAAAATATTACAATCTTTGCCTCCATCACGGTGTCAAAAATATTTGAATTATTTTTAACTTAAGTGACTTTTACTTCAAGTACTTTTAATTTGTATTCCTCTACTCGGACAGCATGACAGTAGCTATATAGGGACTTAATCCAGCAGGGATTAAATACGTTTTGCTCACAACACCAACTTTCATGTAATCATTGTTCAGTCACATCTAGACAATGTCACCTTTTGATGAGGCCACAGTGAAGCAGGGGCTGGGCTGGATACAATACAGTCACCTCTAAGGAATGCGAAGCACAGGTTCTGATAAGCCCTACATTACTATATATGGTAATAATAGGGAGTTGAGATAACCGGGAGCCAGTCGCTACTCAGCATCGCATATCATGAGATTTCAGTTTTAATTCCTCTGTCGCCAGAGGAAGGCCGTTTTGCCGAGCTGCCCGTTTTTTCACCAAATTATTTCCCTCCCGCCTACCCCATCTGCTGCAGCTTGGCTTTGCCTCTTTCCTGGACGGCTTCCTTGTGGTTGCCGTGTGTTGCATACTTTCATAACATTATGCACTGATTGGTGGATACAACTTCCAAAGGATTTTAGGGCGAGGACATGTGTGCATGTACCAACCGCTTTCCTCTTGTATTTTCAAGCATGGACTTTTACATGAACTACTTTTTGATTGTGTGATAAACGTAGTTATAGAAAGTGTGCCCCTATGTACGTTGGGGTTATATGCGCCTTCAGCTACCATACCATGTTATGACATCTATGCTTTTAAGGGGATTTGCTTGTATACTATTTGGTATTCAGAAAGACATTTGAAACCAGAATTTCAACAAAATACACGATGGATGTCTGGCAGAACTGTACAAGTGTTTTTGTTTTAAATCTTTGTAATTTTAATTGGAGAATATCACACTTTTAGCAAATATAATTGTGTAATGACAACTTCCTTTGTAGTTTGGCATGAGCTGTAAAAATAAAATTACTATTGTGCATGTGTGATTTTAGGCAAGCTTCACTTTGGTGACTGTCGACTCCGAAATCAAATTGTATCTGAACCAAACGGAGGCAGAGGAGGTGGCTCTGTCAAAATCAACAGCAGTCACGTGCAAATAGATGGGAAGATATCAGCAAGTGGCATCAGTGCAAATATTCATCATGTGACAAAATCTGGTGAGTAGAATTTCAACACACTCCTGTCTGATTATTACATGTACAGATTGCATACAAGTGATTTTGTAGTGCATACGCAGCATTTCTTATCCAGTGTTAACACATTCGTGAAACTAAGCATTTATGAGATGCACAGACAATTGTCTGAATTGCCTTAACATAATCTACAATTGTCTCCGTCCATCCGTCCGGCAGCCCGTCCGTCCCTCCATATGTCCATCCATCCGTCTGTCCGTCCATCCGTCTGTCTGTTCATCCGTCCGATTATTCTTCTCTCTCAGCCATCTCTCTTATCCTCTCTCTCCCCACCTCTCTCTCTCTCTCTCTATATATATATATCTCTTTCTCTCCCCCCTCTCTCTCTCCCCCTCTCTCTCTCCTCCCCCTCTCTTCCCCTCTCTCTCTGATCAAGTTGTGGTTTCATGACTCTAGGTGGCGGAGCTGGAGGCAGTATTTGGGTCATATGCAACACTGCCGTTGGCCATGGGGAAATTGTGTCAGTTGGAGCTCAAGGTCATGGCGGAGGCGGTGGAGGTGGTGGAGGTCGCATATCAGTCCAATGCGTAGATGTTATCAAGTTCAATGTTTCTATGCATGCCCATGGAGGTAAGTGTTATGATTAATTACCACGTACACATGATACAATTCAAGAGGATCAGTAAGGCTTTTATGTTACTTAGATATTCATACCACAATTGTAGGTTAGAACGTCCCAACAAATGTACAAGTTGAAACGAAAAACAAACATGATTCCACTATCAAACAACAGTTCAACAACTGAACTATGCAGCTACAAATAAATGTGTTTAACATATACCAGATGTTAAAATTATTGCACAGGTTATTTAATATGGATTCCTAAAACGTGGACAATAGTTACCAAATCTTGTATTTTTACATGAGATCATTTGGTGAGTGATCCACTAGAAGAGTCTCATTCAGACATGGCATATGTAATTTCTCGCTTATTCGTCCACACCTCAGTGAGTCGTGGTTGTTTCATGATAGGCTGTTTCTACACGTTGGATATATTTGTGGTATGTTTCTAGGCCGCAGTGACTATGAAGTTGGTGGCTCAGGCACCATTTACACAGAAGGTATCACTGGTATTGACGGTGATTCGAAGCGACAGCTTGTGATCAACAACAACCATGTGGGCTATCCACATGAAGCCGTGTATAGTGAAAAACCCCGTAGAACTATCCTTGGTGGAGTTTACGATGACATCAGTGAAGTGGGCGGTGTCACGTGGTTATATCACCCAAGTCAACAGTACCAGTTTGACGTTGTCACAATCTCTGGTGACGCCCATGTGGCAATCCACAGTAACATGGCATTGGAGCAAGCAGACGTGAGGATAGGCTACTTGATGGGGGACAGAAGTGGGGTGATTCATGCCGGAGCAAACCAGACGTTTGGATACAGAAAAGTCAACGTCTACCTTCCGATCAATGTGATGGCATACCGGTACAGCAGTTTCCTTTTTAGTTTGCACGTTTTATTCTCCACATTTTTATTTATGGGTAGGCAATAATTGTTACATTATAAATGTTAGTATAAGTGTTAGCAATGAATAATATCGAGTCTTGTGTTGATTGGAATTGTAGTCATTTATTCATTCCAAGAATTTAAATTATGTAAATATATTATCACAACATATTAAACAAACGAATCAGTTTTGTTCGATGCAACCAGAAGTAACCGATGAACATCTCAAGAGTTGACATAAAATGCCCATATTTTATGCCTTTACTGAAATAATGAATCAATGCATGTTACTGGTGCTTTTGTGTATTATTTTCTTTCACCAATTTTACTTTCACCATTATGAAACAAATGTAGTGCGGTCAACGTACTTGCCAGTTCTTGATAAACTGTTCAAAATACTTTGTACTTGGTTCTTTCACAAAGTACTTGTACTATATTTTTAGACAAGTAATTGTAGTTAAACATGGCAGAATTGAAAGTACTTGTATTCAAGTACTTTTTGCATGTACTTGACCCATCCCTGCCCTTTTACCCAAAATGTTGACAATGACAAATAGTCCTGGAGGGAATAACTATATACGTTGACTGTTTCACTAGGCTCGATATTGGGACATTTTTGTCTACGTCGTTGGTTGGTTTTGCCTTAGGGGGAGCCGCACTGAGGTTCCAGAACGCGTCACGCTGCGTGAAGTCTGGATGGAGCAAAATGGCACCGTAGAGGGCGCCAGTGATCTTGCAATTGAGGAAAATGGTACGCTCTATCTTTGGTCATATGCGAGGACGTCAGGTGATCCCGAGGGTGTCTTTCGAGCTACCAACATCAGTGTTCGACCTGGCGGTATGTTTGTGCCACTCACTGTTGATGGTGCAGCCAAGATGGTGTTGATACTGACCAGGTTCACTGTGAATGGGTTCGGGTATGTGCGCACCAATGATCTGGCTATCACAGCAGAAAACGTCACCATCGATTTGTCAGGTAACGTAAATATGAATTGTTATTAAACATCATGGTAAAGTTGTGTGAACGTTAATAGTATATTTGATCTAGGTTAACATGTTTTCATGTCATAATACCTCGGTTATTTTCTTTCGTATGTACCACTAGAATCCGTCGAGAACGTTACTGCTGCACCAATGTTATCTTTTCTGTAAAGGCGAAGCTTCCATTAAGTAATTCTTATTATACGTTGTATATGGGCAATGATCAATGACCGTGGTACACTAGACATGTCCAAATCCAGTTTGCTTTGTTTGTTTGTCTGCCATGTGGTAATTAATAGAGCTAAGTTCAAAGTTATTAGTTTTCACATTAGACACTTACCAACATAACTTACATGACGTCTCAAAAATAATTTAATTATGTTTACTGTACCACTATGATATGTAACAAGCCCACCAACACCATTTTGCCAATCTCACATTATGATATTGTGGCGCTGACTACTTTATGGTACGGTACAAGACTTTAAACTCAAACTTATTGTGATTGTAGGAGATGTGGATGCTGATTTCGCCGGCCACCCCCCAGCTTCTGGCCCCGGACGTGGTTTCAATATATCCATCTACCGGGGTGCAACTGGTGGTGGTCACGGCGGACGTGGAGGACGTTGCAAGGGCGGCCTTCACTCCGCGTTTGCATACGGCTCCATGTACACACCGCACGACAAGGGCAGCGGAGGTGGATGTGGCGCCGGCAATGCTAACAGGGGTGGCAGAGGTGGAGGTAGGTACCTTGTTCAAAGTAGTCAGACAAAATGACACATGCAAATTTGATGCATATAAGTTAATCAGAATTCATGTTTTTTAATACATTTTAGTTGTTCAAACTGATAATCGTGTCTAATTTTAAGATAGACTGCATTTACACACTCACACATGCACGCACGCACGCATGCACACACACGCACACACGCACACACGCACACACGCGCACACACACACACACACACACACACACACACACACACACACACACTGACGACCGGTTGTTTTGTGACAAAGGAGTGCTGTGGTTGAACGTGACGGAGACTCTACGAGTAGAAGGACGCCTGCATGCAATCGCCGAGGCTGGACAAGGCACTACTGGAGGTGGTGGTGCCGGGGGGAGTATTCTTGCCTATGTTCACAACTTCGACGGAGAGGGTGTGATAGCAGTTACTGGGGGTAAAGGTAAGATGTTAGCAAAAGGTTAGAATTATTCTAGAATGTGTGTAGGTAAATGTGTTGACATCAGTGAAATCTCATTTGAGAGAACCCAGGTTTACATTTCAAAACTTGGGCCATGTTCATTTACTCTACCTGAGCTGTAAGAATGACTACCTTGCTGTAGACAAGATCGCAATATATTTACATAATATTATAACATTCGAGCATTAATTCCAGCAATACTGAAATGTTCCTTAGAACGTTCAAAGGATGTTCAAATGAACAGGTGTGCCAGGAAATACGGTGTAAATCACTGCACAGTCACACAGACTGGATATTTTGCGTTATAAGAACACGATGTTTACCAATGTTTCAATTGCCATATATGTTATTAGTTACAGTGCTAACCTGTTGATATAATTGGTTGCTTTCTAATTTCCTCATTCTTTCTAAGTTGTAGTATGACTTACTGTTTGACGTTTGTTAAAATTACTTATACAGCTGTGCATATGTTTAGGAATATGTGATACAAACATAGCTTGTAAAACAACCATTTTGCATACAACAGGCGGCGGATCCAATGGCGGTGGTGGTGGTGGTGGTCGTATCGCAGTACACTACACCGGCGACCACTATTACAACGGTCAGTTGTTGACCCACGGTGGCCAAGGAAACGAAAATCACGGTGGCCCTGGGACAATGTACCTGGCTCAAGTCAGTGGCACCGTGGTCCGTGGCTCTCTGACCTTAGACAATGCACGTTTGACCACCAGTCAGCGAATCGGGGAAGTTGAGAAGTTGGATCTGGCTGGTCGTGGCGTGTCAGCAAGTAGCACGTCGTTTACGACTTACAGTGGAATTCACCTTACTACCACTGGCGCTGTATACGGCTATTACTTTCATTATTATGACAGGCGCTACCGGTCGTTCTACTATATACGTTCTGGTGGAAATAAAAATTCTCAGTATTACCAAAGTGCACAGAAGCAGGCTACCATCACAGTCGAACTACCGTTTCTCACCTACATAGACCATATCGTCGTCTATCCCCACTGTGACAGGTGAGTTTAATGTGTGTGTGTGTGTGTGTGTGTGTGTGTGTGTGTGTGTGTGTGTGTGTGTGTGTGTGTGTGTGTTGTGTGTGTTGTGTGTGTGTACACTCTGCATATATTTTGTTATACCACGAACTTATGCATTTCATGTGCAAAACATTAAACTCCCCGCAGTAAATTCAAACTACATTCAACTCTCTCAGACACATTATACATTTAAGTGCCCAGTTGTCCTCCTCTCCAGTGCCCTGCTTTCTGCTGCTGTTGCCGCCTGCTGGTGCACAGAATGAGACGAAACCACAGAATGCACTCTGTCGTATACATATTTATGCCGCCGCTCCCGCCCTTTATTGCGGTTGCGACGTTCACTGGAACACAGGAATTCTTGACACATTTTTTTTGCAGTTCGCTCGATACATCTTTCCGAGTGCGGAGTACAAATGAATCTCACGGCGACGAGACTCACACGGACGGCTATGTAATTACAACAGGATGTAATTACAACGTGGGAAACAACCGCTGGAACATGTCAGTTAGCATCGAGAGAAACGTCAACAAGGTACGGTGTAATGTGATGTAGGTGACATCATATTTGATTACACCTTTCTGTTGTATTTGAAGATGCATACTCGTTTTAATCTAAAATGCCATTGGTATTTCATGTATTATACATCAAATATATTATTATAATTATTATCAGTAATGACAGCAATGGTTAGCAACTATGGTGAGTTTGACTTAAATGTCCTCTCGCATAATAGGATTTATGAAGCATTATCAATAAATAAAGAATACTACTTTAAAACCAGGTCAGTCTAACAACGATAATCATAATATGTCGGCGTTCCTTTATATGTATTACCCATTGTGATGTTATAATCTGTTTGTTTTATACACAAACCCGGTGTATTTTAATTATAATTATTACGTTCCCACGTGGTCGTATTTCTTGCGTTCTCGTCAGCTAGGTTTCATCAGAGGTGGTAAACTTATATTAGCAATGTAAGCAGCTAAATAGAACTGTTCTCAAACACAGAAGTTATATAATATTTTCTTTGATACACACATATATGTTGGTATTAGTAAATTATGCACAATATCTTAGCTGAAGTTCGCTGGTGTTTTTCTTGTTTGGCTGTTTAGGTGTTGATTGACTTGTCTGCCGTACACAGTCACGTAGCACTGTCCGAGATAGAAATCTTTATGGCTGAAGATCCCAGCAGCCAGCATCAGACACTTTATGACAACTCAAATGGGTCAGGATGGATTGTTAGTGAACATGAGGATGTCAAGTTATTCCAACTTGAGAAGGTGTGTTTCTTAAATTAACGCATCTTTTTTACAACACAATAATACTTTATTGTGCCAGACCGGGAAATTCATTGGAAACTTAAACATCTCTGGCGGCAAAAAGCCATTTGCGACTTCTATGAAACAGTATTCTGCATTAGGTTTGTGTTTCTCTTATAAAAATAAGTTGTTATATATAACAATAGTATCCAATCATCGGGACTTCTCAAAACGCTTTAGACGTTGCTTTTTCTAGAGCATCTGCTTAGACCCTAATTAATTCTACTCCTCTGTGCCGGGTGTTTATTCGTGTCCTCTTTTCAGGTTACCTTGAATGTTCAAAGGGAGTGACAGCTTTAAATACATTGTTGGCACGTGCCATGTATAGCCTACTGTATTACTATTATCAGTGTGTGCTCATTCCACCTCCGCCATATCAACAAGATGAGTCGTTACCTCCCAATGGCGACTAAGGAACGTATGATCAATGTCATTATAATATCACGGCTTGATTATTGCAATTCCCTTCTGTACGGCACTTCAGTAAACAATATTCACATAATACACAACTCCGTCGCCAGACTAATATTACACCGCCCACAGAATGATAGCGCCATGCCTCTGTTATGTATTCTTCATTGGCTGCCTGTACCACAGAGGATCGAGTTTAAACTTCTTGTATTTACTTACAAACCTGTGCATGGCGATGCCCCAAAATACCTATCAGACCTTGTGTGTCCGCTCCGTACAAACCTGCGAGAGCATTGCGTTCTGCGAACAATAACTTATTAACGGTTGTGCTGACACACGTGAAAGCTGGAGATAACTCATTCGTGGTTGCAGCAACGATCTTATGGAACGCTCTACCTAATAACATTAAAGCGACATGATCAGTTCGTGGCTTTTTATTGCAAAATCATGTTAATCAGTATAAGTTATAACTATTGTAGCGTCCTGACCGCCAATAAATGTTTTATCGAAAAAGAACTGACTTCGTAGTGTTAAACATCGAATGTTTATAAGAATCTCGATGCTGTCACTCAAATCGCCGCGAGTGACACCCACCCTTTGACCCTTACCAACTGGGAGCCGCGCACCTGGCTGGGTGTGGCATTAGTCGCGTCAACTTGTGTTCACATGATACTGCATCGCAGGATCATGCATTTCCTTCTGGGCTTTTAGCCACGCCTACAACGGTTTCAAAAACGCCTCATGGTCGATGTGTACACAGAGTTAAGTGCCCTTAGTGCGTCTATTTTCAAACCGTAAATGGTACATGAAAACATATTTTGCCTGTCTCTATGCTATAATAGGTATAATTTATACCGTATAACATGATATTGCAATAAAAATAAAAAGCCACGAACGGACCATGTCGCTTTAAGACGTCTGCCTGTTTAGCCACCTTCAAGGCACGCCTAAAGACACATTTCTTCTGACTGTTCTCGTGGCTTAGTTTAATGTTTGTCCTTTTATCGATATTTTATTTAACCTATTTATATATTTATTATACATACATATATATATACATTTATTGAGCTTAAATAATTTGTGTTATTATAATTATATTTTTATTTTTAATTTTTTTAATTGTTTATATATCTCACTAGTATATTTGTTTTTTCTTCTGGTGTGTATTTGTATTCTAGGATTTAATGTATGTAAAGCACCATGAACAATTTGAAATTGGATGAGACGCTATATTAAATAAAATATATTATTATTATTGTGTGTCGGCTGTGTCGACAGCTGCATATCCTGGGTGGCGCATCACTGAGCATGAGCGGAAGTGATGTGCAATTGAAGACAGCAGCTGTATTTGGTGACAACTCAGGTCGTGTAACAGTAAGAAGAGATCAGATGTACAATGTGACAACAGAAGACAGTGTATTATTGCCACATTCGCTGTTGACGCAGCGACACTCGACTGTCAACCTGCCTCCAAAGCTGACCTGCAGGTCACTTGACGTCATATTTAAAGGTGCCACTTGAACTCTTTATATTATATCAATCATTGCCACCTGTTCCATCGTCATACTCATTAACCATCTCCCAAAATGTTATGAAACCATAGACTCCATTACTCAATGCATTTGAAATATTTTTGAATAAAATCTACTTGATACAAAATAATATAGCCATATATGCAGACACAAAACACCATCTTACACAATCGTTCAATGTACCCTAATTAGTGAATAAATGTAACTGCATTTCATTAGACTTAAGTAAATGTGTCATGCATGATCTCATTGCAGGTTATTTTTCACCAATGGACTATTTAACGGTCAGTGGCTACTGTTATGTGACCATTGACCATCATAAACAAATGGTCAACCACATCACATCATTGGATGTGAAGTCATTTGCAAAACTCATTGTAAAAACGCATCAGGATGCCACGACGACACTGGAGGGTGACATTTTGGATGTCCGCAGCGGAGGTCTGGTAAGATTTCCTTAATTATAATCAGTTTTCTATTTGAACAGGTATAATAACGTGGACTGACACATACTGACAACGTACTCTAACATGGAGGGCAATACGATTTGAATGTTTATTCAGATTATTTCACTTGCGATAAGTATTAGGATATCCATGTATTATAAATAATTATGAATGTTTGTGACAGTCGCTAGTTTTCATAACGATTGATTGATAAAAACCAAGGTGGAAAAAGTATGTAGTAAATAGACAGGAGAAACTGAATCAGCTGTAGTTGTGAGAATAATTGAGTGGTTTATCTCCAGTGTGTCTTGATGTAATATACTGTGTTCCAGTTGTTCTCTAATGATCTGTCATTGCGGTACAAAAACATCAGTGTTGAGCCCTATGGAGTGATCACTGCTGATGAAGGTGTGCCAGCGGCCTATTCTACAACAGGTGATTGTTTGAACAGAATTAATCAGTCCTTTGCTGAGAAGGCTGAGGTTAGAATTCATATCAGCCATGAGCCACTCACAACCAAAACCAGATTTCAAAATCTACAAACCATAGCTGCTAGATTCATATCGGGATCTAGTCCCAGGCTAAGCGGACACGGTACATTTAAGACGTTAGGCTGGTTATCACTACAGCAAATAAGGGATTTTAACAAACGCGTTCTTGTGAAGAAGTGTATAAATGGTCTAGCACCACAACATTCGTGAGCTATGTTTACATAAAATAATCATTCAATACAAAAAATGGCTCTCAGCCGAAGGTATCTAAACCCAGAATTGCGTATTATCAACGCGGTTTCAACGTGTCTGGTTTGAAATTATGGAACATATTACCACTTGAAATTCAAAACAGCCATTGTGTCCCTACCTTCAAGAGGACCCTCCACAAATATGTGAATGCTAATTTACCATTAAAAACACTGTTCTTATCTGTTTCATGTACATTATGATATTTTTTACTTTGCATTTTATTAATCAGTTAATCAATTCAATAATATATATCTTGTTGACAAGATAGCCATTGCAAATGAACTGCTAACATATTATTATAGTAATTATTTGTATTCTGCACTTTACAGGCAATGTAATTTCTTGTTAAATTATCGTTTGCTGACTGTTTTTCTTCAAAAAAATACCTTTGGGTGTTGATGCGCATATTTGTTGTGTTGTCACAGGTGAAGGTACCGGTGTTGATGCGCATATTTGTTGTGTTGTCACAGGTGAAGGTACCGGGTATGGAGGTGCCCCTGGCACGAGGTGCTCCGGAGGGGGTCATGGCGGTGGCGGAGGTAAGGGTATTGACCAAATACAAACCGGTGCACCCTTTGGCTCTTTTCTGCAGCCAAGATCATTTGGCTGTGACGGAGGTTACAGCACCTTCCCGTACCGAGGTGGCGCTGGCGGTGGTCGACTCTCTATCGAGGTGTCTGATTGGCTGACGATTGATGGCCAGGTTTCTGCGAGTGGTGGACGTGGCGTGTCGCCACATTCTGGAGGCGGCAGTGGAGGGAGTGTGTTCGTCCGCACCAGTCACATCACTGGCGCTGGCGTCATAGACGCATCAGGCGGTGATGGCGAAAAAAAGTGGCGGTGGTGGCGGCAGTGCTGGACGCATAGCGCTCTATTACGTCCACGACTTCTACGTTGGTAAGTCAGTTCTGATGGATTTGGGAAAACTCCAGCAGTTATGTTGATTGTGTTCATATTACCATTTAAAACATAGCGATATAATTACTTTATTGTATTCTGCAACGCCCGGTTCAATACATGATAGATACCACTGGTACGGTACAATCATAGAAAAAAGGAATTGTGCATTGCTATTAATAGTGATTTGTAAATTACTCAGAGGGTATTGAGGCTTGTATGGTTGGCTACTTTCTTGTGCACATTAAGATTACTCAGAGTGTATTGAGGCTTGTATGGTTGGCTACTTTCTTGTGCACATTACAATTACTCAGAGGGTATTGAGGCTTGTATGGTTGGCTACTTTCTTTCACATTAAGAAAAGTGCGTTAGGTCAAGTACAGTTCTGAATATTAATGTTTCACTTATAATATTATGCAAACTTGGAGTTGCTATTGTTATGTTTTTATCACATAAGAAAATATATAAGAACAAAAATGAAAAATATATATTAGAAAATGAGAAGTCACGATGTAACATAAAATGAATAAAATAACACCATATATTAGAAATTAGTCATTCTAACAGGGCGGCAAATTATTGGAACATTCTGATTGTATAAATGCTAGAAGAATCCTTTTTAAGTGCTATTGACCAACAACATTTAAAATGTCCAAAAAGGCCGGATTATGCATGCATACAAAACCGTGTTGAACTCTCGACAAACGACCGGTTTAATTTTCCCCTTCCTGTATGGTTTGTTTCCTTTGGTAATTTGTTATTTCACAGAATATTTGGTAATCTTCCAGTTAACTGACCCAAATTATTAGGGCTTTTTTGAAAATGGTTTAACACTTATTTCAATGTATATGTGTTTTTAATATCAATCTATATCACTTCCGGTACAAAGAAATAAACTACTAATTTTTAAATTGTGTTTTATATAAATTTAATGCCGTCGAGTCAACGTAAACACGCCGATGTCACAGGGCGTGACCGGTTACCGCATCCCAGATGCATCAGAACCGCAACAATAATTTTTATTCTATGTAATCCGGATTTTGTTTTAGTTTACATTTGTTAAAATATTGCTAATTGTTTTATTTCGACTTCGCAATGCACACACAAGACATCGCCTTTGCGTTTCTAATGCGTCTGGGATGCGCTAACCGCTTACGCCCTGTGACAGCGGCTTGTTTGTGTCGACTCAACTGTATTAAATTGTCAGAAAACAAGATTTAAAAAATATTAGTTTATTTCTTTGTACCGAAGTGATGTAGAATGATTGTATGAACACATACACATCGAAAAAGGTGATAAAACCGTTTTGAAAAAGCCCTAATAATTTGCGCCAGTTAACTGGAAGATTACCGAATATGTTATATTATTCTATACACATTGCTGTGTGAATGTGACAGGAGAATACAGGGCAACAGGAGGGCTTGGTGGTGGCACTGGTGGGGGAAGTGCTGTAGGAGGCCCAGGAACAGTCTACATCCACAAACTACCGTCAAACGAGATGCTACTTGATGGTACACGCGATGATGCCGTCATTAGCCATGACAGCAATGTGACACATGAGCTAACAAATCGAACACTCTTCGTTGACAATCGTGATCGTGCTACTGATAATCTGTCGGTGACTGATGCGTACGGTAATCTCAGTCGTGCAGGGGGCATTGCGTGGCTGATACCTGGAGACCTTCCGGAATTTGTGCCGTCGGCGCTGGGTGCACAGCCTAGCGATATCGTCATTGACTACTTGCAGTTGTATGGACGTGTCGAATTTGCCTTTCTCAGCAGAAATTGTCTGAAATGCAGTGTTACTATCAGAGTCGCAAACATTGAAGGTAACGCATATATTATATCATTTACAGTGTATTTGTTTGCTAATTTATCGTGTAATTGAATGTATATGCAGTAATCTCGTAGTCACTTTACAATAATAACGCCACCTCGATTGTTTTATTGTGGAAAAATCGCCGCCATGCTAAACAGTGGCATTTGGAGTGAAAACAGTTGTCGCCCGTTATATGGCCAATATATTTATTCATAATTTGAACACTTGTTTTATATGCTAAAATAAAAAAATTGAATACAAGTTTTCAAATAATTGATCTCAATTTGTCGGGCAATATGTGCTTAATATATATATAATCTATTCTTAAAAACATTATTACAGGAATAAATCTAAAAAATAAACATCTACAACCTATACTCAATGAAAGTGGATTACGATTTAATGTTAGTTCGTCATTGTTCATAAGTATCACTATTATTTTGTCAGGTGATCGGTCATGCAAGATACATCTCGGAGTCAACCAGAGTCTCTACTTTGTGAAGGGATACCTGCCATGCGACTTTTCAATATATCAGGGTGCAGAAGCAACCCTACAGGGCGAACTGAGGGCGAATAACATCACTGTCCACGTGGAGGGTGTTTTGAAGAATGTGGAAAACATGACTATCGTCAATGGTGGTACGTGCTCATGTATATTCGTTACTAGCATTGCATTGCATAGTAATCTACATGAAGGATATTTATATCATGGGTATATTTAGTAACTTCATATCCAGCCATCTTATATGTCCACCGATGTGATGGTAATGTGGTAACACCAGACGGACGGATGGGGACAGAGGTTCGACGGACGCACGTACGTTCTGAAGGGCGGGCGGGCGGGCGGGCGGGCGTATGTTATATGTTCGATGAGGCGATATGGTGTGAACAGGTTATTTTTCTGTCTCCATTTTAGGTCGAGTAGAAATCTACGAGATGATAAGTATTCAAGGTGAACGAATTGACCAGATCGACTTTAATGCTATCAACATTCGCAACTATGGCACACTAATTACCGACAATGGGCGAAGACAGCGCATACTGCAAGGGCGCCACCTGCATGTATACCCGGGAGGTTTTCTCAAAGGCATTAATCTACTCTTGAATGCCGAGAGCATCATTGTTGATGTGATGGGAGTGATTGAAGTGGATTATCGTGGTTATAAACCTGGAGGTACGAGTTATTCCGTCTACGGGAAGATGAACACTGATGAACTTAAGATAATACGATAGTATTAAGTGACCACCAAATAGTTAAATGAAATATAGTTATGCTCACAATCTCTTATTTCGTGTCCTCACATGATTGTGTGTAGTGTTGCAATAAAAGTAGCAACAGCAGCATAAGGTACACAGCATAATAGGCAGTGTCCCTCGAACTGTGTACTGTATGTATCGTATGAACAACGAAACTGATTTAGAATGAATATTTCCATTTTGTTTCTTTACATTTGCTGATGAGAATCTCTGTTTCACAGAGGGCCCTGCTGCTGGTGACAGTTGTGCTTCATTTGCTACGGGTGGTAGTCATGGCGGAGGATGTGGTTGCGGAGGCAACTCATTACACGAAGAACCACGGGGTTATGGGAGTTTTATCCGACCTAACCGGTTTGGCAGCGGTGGTGGTGGTAGTGCAGGCAAGTATGACGTTGATAGATTTTTTAAATGACTTTGCCAGAGATCACATGGTGCGCTTGCATCAGTTTGTAATATGGTCCTGTGTGTGTGATAAGGCTTATGATCTGCCGTTAAAGTAAATTGTATGTTCTTGGTTAAAGTGTCGATATTGCTTAATTAAACATGGGACATTGAATTATGATAAATCCCTTTATTGAATCGTCTACCTGAGGTCGTGCACTTCAGTCTATGTATTGTGTTTGTTTTCAGGTGGACGTGGCGGGGGCATAATCTATTTGAATGTCAGTCACATGTTACATGTGGAGGGACTTGTCAGTGCTGATGGCGAGAATGCGAAGAAGGACGTGGATGGCGGGGGTGCCGGCGGCAGTATACATGTACACGCTGCCATTCTGGAAGGTTCCGGAACATTCCAGGTGAGTCAGTTGACAATGGAACTTAAATATTTATTAGGGCACGTGACATGATGATTTATTTATGCTTTAACTTAATGTGCCTAGCACAAACTGCAGAACTTGTATAAAATAATATTGAGGACGTGTGCCAAACGATTGCATGGAATTATATCGTTGTAATTGTTCATTACGATAGGGATCATTCAGTGCATTTTCTTAAAAACAACCTAGTGATATATTTCTTGGTTTCAAATTGAAAGACTGATGCATCGACAGGTTGGAATCACATTGGCTGTATTGAATAGAGTTTCACACAGATGGAAACGGTGGTGCTACATATCAATTAACTTACAATTGCCATTACATGTTGAGTACAGATTGTTTGTTTTTTTTCATTGTAAAAGTGGCAACATATAATTGCCCTTATACCAATAGGAACATTGTTTAACATTTGTGGTGCCAACTTTGAAAACATTCTCTGATAGCAACGTTGGATTCCTTTATTGAAGTCATAGTGTGTACTTGAAATTTGGAGATTGTTTGAGATTTTGAGACTTCTTGTCTTAGTCGTCGTATAATGAACAGGAATTTATGACTTACTATTAACACGATATTTCCTACACAAAAATAATCGGCAAGCATTTACCCATACAGCTGATCCATCTTTCTAAAATGATAAGTTGTGTCATCAGGTCAACGGTGGCAATGGCGGTGGTGGTGGTTCGGGCGGTCGTTTGGCTGTGTACTACAACCGGTCGTTCTTCAGTGGTGTCATGTCATCCATTGGCGGTACTGGACGCCACCTATATGGCGCAGCGGGGACTGTCTTCCTTAGTAAAGTCTCAAGTGGTCTGAATACCTTGAAAGTCTACAACCGGAAGACGTCATCGGTGAATACGACCAAAGCGCATACTAGGATTGATTTCAGATTGCATTTTTGTCTACACATTATGATAAACTAAATGCACCCTTCGTAATATGTAATGTATTCACATAGTGTAATATATACAAAACATGTGATTTTAACTAGCTTAGTGTTTTGTAATATAAAGCAGTACTAATCTTTTGTAATTATCGTATAATACAAAAAATATTATATCGTCATCTTGGTAATTGCTTTGTTTTAATATCGTGCAATTAACGTTTATTGTAGACTTGTCTCACAAAGATCACTGTGCCAGAGGAAACAGATGATAACTACGCAATTGACACCTTGGATATTGGGGATTATGCACACGTTGGCATATTACCTACAGACAGTGTTGACTTGCCAACAGGCGGCAGACGTCGTCTGACTGTCACCCACGTTGATGGGGACCACACAGCCACTATACACGTCGAACCATTCATGTGGCTTAACATCGAGTTCAACTCTTCAGCAAAGCTAACATTTCACGTAACACTCTACGAGGTACGCTGCTGTGAAGACTTTGTTGAGAATTGGATTGTTGCAACGATTAATCAGTCTACCGTCCACTGTGTCACATATTTAAATTTCATACATTATGTTACTTTGGTGAATGAACAACATTTAGAGTTCTAGATTTTTAGATATGATTTTTTATGATATAAACGTCATGGAGAAAGTTGACACTCTTCAAAATGCACCACAATAAAACATTTGGTATGTAGTAAACTTTTTTTAATATACAATCCCAGAAACTCAGAAGTGTTTTCCCACAAAAATACACCAACATTGGCAAATACCACCATCATATACTTATTAGTACGTATCATGAAACATAACTGTGTCTTGTGTATTGCGATACATATTTTATTGTAGGGCTACCGTAAACATTACTCTAAGTATAATTGGTATATTGTGAGGTATGATTTATCTCATCATTGCACAGTTCATCAGGTTAGATCTGGTTCCTAGCCTCCTAGGTATTTCTAACACTTAGCACCGTTTTATTAATTGATTAGTCTTATGTTGTGATTACAGTGTTAGGATCTAATGAGGTCTTACTTAACTATCGGTAGTCAGCCTATTTCAGAATAAAATTGCCAGGCGAACATTCTACGCTGCATTGAGGGTAGTCATTGCCAGTGTGTTTGTTGTCATTGGTGGTTCTTTTACGTCCCAAATTGAGATAGGACGGACATAACCGTGAGTTTCAAAACACGCGGAACACACAGTACCCAATGTTGCGAGCCTGATGTTTACACCTAGCATTCCATGCTTGCCATGTACAGGATTGAGTAGGTTGTTCGTTACTGATGTTCACGTCACGTTTAATTTAAATGTGTCTTGTATTCATTCACCAAAACATCATATTATTTGAAATATCCGTGTAACATGTCTATATTTGATATAATGCATTATTGTCACCAGGTTTCTTTCATAGAACATATATTTTGAAAGCATATTTCTTAACAACTTTACACAAGTTAACATAAATAACTACTCATGGCATTGGGGATATCTATTAACATTATATAAGGAATAGTCTTGTGTGAGATAATTTATTTATACCTCACATTTGACGAAAATGACTGTTTAGCCTATAACACTATACATTAAAACGTGTTTTCTTATATTCCAGAATGGCACAGTTAACCTGCCATATGACACGTACTTGAAAGACTGCACTGTCACACTATATGGCGGTGTCCTGCGTGGATTATACACCCTCAGCATCTCACGTGGCGGTTCCTTCATTGCATACCCACCGGCAGCCTTAGACTCTGGGCAACCAAGTCATTTCAACTTGGACAGTATCTCCATACTTGATGGAGGATTGTTCAAATATGAAGGTCATACAGAACACGAAGATGCTGTTGTCATCTCGTTGGACGGCAGTTTGGTTGTACATGGAGGTGGAAAACTGATTGGAAATAAAATCACTGTGAAAGGTACGTGCAACATTACTTTTAATTGGTTTTATTTAATTAATGACGTCTTGGTCCATGTTGCTTATGGAGTATACTTTCAATACAGTTGCTGTTAAACTATATAAAGTGCTTTTTCGAATGTGTACGTTAGAAGATCAAGGTACTGTTTTACTAAGATAAAGAGTTCTTAAGAATAAATCATAATTAAATAAAGTCGTGATGAGTTTTCAAAATCACCAATATAAACTATCTTCTCTTCCTTTCTTGGCCATTCCATCCCTCGCACTCCCCTCCTTTCATACACTCTTTATATCCCTCATTTACTTCGCCCCTGCCCTGTATCTTCCCCTCTGTCTCTCCTTACATATATCTAATATTCGCTTACAACAACGCTTCGGTAAGTTATATCCACATCAACATTAGCATCATCTCAATGTCTCTGACGGGCCACCTATCAGGTCCATTATTTAGAAATAATGAGTTAGCCATGCATGACTATTACATCGGGATAGAAGAACACATTTCAAATACGGACTGTTGATTATTATTTCTTATAATTCAAACATGGATAAGTGTTGCATTCATAATGGCATTGTATTTGTTCTTCAGCAAACAACATACAAATAGATACGGATGGTGAGATAGATACAGCCCATCGAGGTTACACCCCAGGAATTGGGGATGGAGCTGGTGTTGGAGGTTCTGGAGGATCACACGGAGGTTTGGGAGGATGCGGGAGCAATAACTATGCTAACCCAGCGTACGACAGTGTCTTCCTTCCACGTCACTTTGGCAGTGGTGGATTCAACAAACAGGTAGGAATAAACAGTAGATAGTATACATTCACACACAATCCTCTATCATGATAGTATCATTTTAACCATAATTGCGACACTGATAAATATCTTACAATGTTGCTGTTGTGATGTAATGGTACATAAAAAGGGACATAAAAATCATGTGTAATCATGGAAGAGCGCAATGGATCAGGGGTAGAGCTTCGGACTATCGACTAAGAGAAGCCGTGCTGCAGTGTTAAAACCTTGGGCAAGGTTTTTCACTCTACAATGCTCCAGTTTACTCATGTATAAATGAGTACCTGGCTATAGACAGTAGTGGATATGTGTATGAACAGCCTTTGCGCATTAATTATAGCATGTGTCTGGATGCTTCCCAAAAAGGTTGAGGGAGTTGCTGTACTATGGAAGTAAAGTGTAAAGCGTTTTGAATGTTCGCATCCTGAGGACTGGATGCTATGCTGTATAAAAAAACTTACCTTTTTACTGTTCAAAATACATAATTGTTGAATGCGACCATATCATTATTCATTGTATGTGTATTACATTTATTAGTCAAATAAATCGTTCCAAGTTCTGAGATATAATTGCCTTCTGCTGTAATGCAGATAAGACATAGTGGAGAAATCGCCAATGTAGCTGAACAATCATTAACTGATGTATTTCAGCACGGGGGTTATGGCGGAGGGGTGATTCATTTGGAAGCTGAACATGACATGCATATTGATGGCAAAGTCCTTGCTGATGGTTCCGACGCAACTTACACAGGGATGGGCGGAGGAAGTGGAGGAAGTATCTATTTAAAGGCTCGTTTTTTATCAGGTTTGTATGATAAAGGAAGTCGTAACACGTCATATCACTGAAGCAACATCCACCATCAACACCAATTATCGCAACAAACTGGTATTTATACAAGTACATTACGTCATGCGTCCGGTTATATCACATTGCAGTGGATTCCCACATGTTGCTACTTGAGTATTTGGTATCGTTTTATCAAGATCATTTAAACGTAGCAATGGTGGCAGTGTAGGTCAGTCTATGCAAAATATTGATGGATTGTATTTCAATGGTTCTAAAAAACCTGTTGTAGCTAATAACATGCCTTAGTAACACAACACGTTTATAATAATTGATGCATATTAAAAAGGCTATTAACGTTTGTACAAAAAATAAATTACTATGGAACATAGTTTGTGAAACGTACGACTTTCGACCCATCAGCTATGAATACCCAAGCAACAACACATGGAACTGAACTGCAATGGGGTATAACGTAATGCATGACGTAATGTACTTGTAAAAGTCATGGACCATCTACTGATGTTTTGAATACAGTGCCAACATTACGTTCAGTTATGACAATCACTTGTTCAGCTTATCCCACTAATGTTACTTGATGCTGTTGTTGGTAACCTATTTCAGGCAATGGCGCTATCACAGCAGATGGAGGCAATGGTTACTGTGCTGGACAGCAAGTTTGTACAACCAAGTTCAATACAGGGTTTACGGTGGGTGTTGTAACTAGATACAAACTGCCGTCAGAATGTGTTTGCATACTTGCACATTGTGTTGGTATTACTTTAAAAACATCAAAGCCCAGTAATTAATATTTCACATCAGTCTAAAAGGCTGTGTTATTATATTGTTTTGTTAACCGCCGTGTGGATATATTTGATTTGTGAAATATTATATACAGTCACCATAAATGGCCATCAACCATGGCACGTTTTACTACCAATGAATAACGTTGGCTACAATTAATGGGAATAATTGGACATTCAGTGATGTTTTATTATTGCCATCACTGATTTTTGTTTAGTATTTTGATAACCATACAATTACTATGCTGTGTTATGTCAACTGGTGTACGCCAGTAGGTTCGTTATGATTGCCATACTGAGAACGATGCCTTATTTCAATGTTTAGAACGGTGGAGGTGGCGGAGGAGGCGGTCGAATTGCCATGATTGCAAGTGAATCATACACATTCCGAGGTGATCACACGACTTACGGAGGCTGGAGTAAGTCAGAAGAAGGTGGCGCAGGCACAGTCTTTGTGCGTGCGAACCGCACAACCTCGCATCTGCACGTGAAGAACCGTGGCGTTCCACCATACTCCACCTCACAGACAGATCCTCAACACGACAGTGCACGGACGTTCATCGCATCTGATGATAACTCACTCCTCTCGTTCGACCATCTGACGATTGGCGGCGCTGCACACCTCACAACCGCAGACGGTGCCGAGATGGCGTTTGGACACTTGCATGGAGATAAAACAGGATTTCTTCATGTGGCATCACATGTTACTGTGATGCAAGCCGACAGTCCATTCCCAACACTCTTTAGAGTATACAGAGCAGGTCGACTCTCTCTTCCGAAGAGTATGTATTTGATTATCATTATGTAAGATATCTCTATCTGCTAATGATATTATCATTTACATATGATTAATATGCTTTGGTCCGTGAAGGCATTTTGTTTATATTCATATGTGATAATTAAAAAAGGATGGGTCAGAAATATGTGTTATGTTTTGTTTCTGATTAGATATGACAATGAAGTAACTGGGGTGGGTAAGAAATATATGTATATTTTCTGTTTATAATCGGATGTGACACCAAAAACATTGTGGTAGATCTTGTTCTGTTAATATTAATGTATGACAATACGAGTTAGAAAATAGATAGATCAGAAACATAACGCTCATGTTCTGTTCATATTCAGATATTACAATGAAGAATCTGGGTGAGGTCATCATTGATGGAAAGTTGGACTCAGTAGAACATCTGATCTTTGGACATGACACGTTCATCCGACTAGGAGACGAGGTAAGGCGATTACTAATTGCAAGTAATGTGGTGGCAATGCATTATCAATGAAATGAACAGGCTTCAAAACATCTCAGTTCCCAGTTCAGTGCTGACAGTGATAACACAACGGTGGGGTGATATTTATGGAATAATGTGTCAGTTCTTGGGCAAAACACGGGATCATGAACTGTCTCCGTATAGGTTCAGCAGTATTAATTTTGTAACACTAAATGAATTGCAGCATGATGGGTTCAGCTTGTGTGGTTAATACACTATACGCTTTCAGCTATATATTTAGATAAGATAATGGTCCATTTTTCAATTAAGATCTATATAATATTAAATTTGAGTCGTCAAAGACTGAATCCACCCGCTTTTTTTATGTACATTTGTTTCATTGGCCCATTCACATTGTATCTATCTACCTACCTACCTATATTGCTATATATTGCACGTATATATTGGACATGTTTTATTGAATTAATTTTCATCTTTTTTATATTTGGTTCATTACATTTATGGTTATTTATTGTCGTCGGTTGTGTTGCAGGGCGGGACAACAAACATGCCACCTAAAACATTGTCAATGAAATCAATGCAGCTTTACGCAGATGGAAATCTAACATCCGTTTACCCAGGAGAAAGCGATGGTCGTACTGCATCCTTGATTCTTCAGCTTACAGAAGGATTACGGATTCATGCTGGTGGCAACATTAATGTGAGAAGAAATTATACATATTTTCTGTACACCTGTTATAACTGAATGTGTAACTACTCCATAGAGTTAGCGTATTAATAGGCATCATTTATGTCATCATCTGAATGCAGATGATACTCAGATTTATATATCCATATCTACTCCATATGCTAGTAGTTCCTTAAAACAACTAAGAAATTGTCTTGATGGCTGGATTACTGAGAGTAGATTGAAGCCGAATGTTGATAAAACAGAGTTTTTATTATTGGCACACAAAGGCAGCGTGAACAAATTAAGAATGTTTTCCCTGTACAATTTCTTAATCAGTATTTTATGCCTATGATTTTAACTCGCGATTTAGGAGTACTTATTGATGAAAAGTTTAATTTTAGAAAACACATTTCTCAAATTTGTCGAACATGTTATTACCACATTCATGATTTGCGACGTATTTGTCGGTATTTGCCTCTTTCTATTGCAAAAGCTATTGCAACTGCGCTAGTCAGTAGGAGACTAGACTATTGGAATTCGCTTTATCATTATATTTTCATTAAGGGCATCACAAAATTACAACGTGTTCAAAATGGCTTAACAAGGGTTTTACTATGCCGCTTCTATAATCTCTGCATTGGCTTCCTGTATTCAAAAAAAAAAAAAAAAAAAAAATTTTTTTTTTTTTTTTTTTTTTTTCATATCATATCATATCATACTATCATATCATATCATATCATATCATATCATATCATATCATATCATATCATATCATATCATATCATATCATATCATAATTATCATCTTTAAGATCTGCACCGTTATTTACCAGGCACTTTCCTGTAAGCACCCATCGTATTTACATTCTTTGCTTACTCCTGTAAGAAACCCTATTCAACTTTAGTCATCTAGTTCTAATTTACTTTTTGTCCCAAAAGACAATATTTGTATTGCAACTAGGGCTTTTGTTGTGAGTGCGCCTACTCCTTGGAATATGCTTCCTTCTAGTGTTAAAATTAATTTAAAATATTGCTCTTAATTCCGCCATCATTTAAAGACATACCTTTACAACCTTGCTTAACCACCATAGCTTGCTGGATTTAACACGATTTAACAAGTTTCTCACCTAGAGAATCAACTCTAGTTGGCAGGTAGACAAGGAAGCCCTTTGGCTTATCGAGAGTCCAACCTATCTATCTAAATGTACCACGCCCTTCTTAGGTGCCAATTTTATTTTTAAACATTAACACTACTAGCACATACACAATCAGCTGATAATCTCTTCCATTCATTTACTGTTCTTTATAAAAATGGACATTTTTTAATATCTAATTTACACTGTTTCTTTGCTATTGCAACTCTATGGCCTCTAGTCCTTCTCTCTTCCTTAACCGAGAAACAAATGTTTCTGTCAATATTTCCATACCCATTCAAATATGTTAAACACTTCTATCTGATCTCCTCTCAATCTCCTGGTTTCTACTGTTGTTAATCACATTCTCATAGACGCATTTCATAACAAATATTCCTGAGTTTTTGTATCATTTTGGTTGCTCTCTTTTGTACTCTTTCTAGCATATGAATATCCTTCTTGCGATATGCTTGTATACAATATTATAAATGAAGCCTAACTATTATCTTGTGCAGCGGTATTATTAGTTCTTTTTCGATGTACACTATATTTTGCCTAAATAATCCAAGAATTTGGTTTCGCTTCGCTGCTATCGACGATGCAGTCAATTTCACTCTAAGATATTCCAGCATTCTGTTGCTGTCTTATTCTTCAATGCGTCAGTCTATCTTTGCTAAATATTTCCACATGTCCTTATATCTTCCTTTGTGAAAATTATTCCTGTACCATATTTTTCTATGCCGTTCTCCTTTTCCACTTCTGAGCTTGGTTTCTAAGGTGCAGTGGAAGTTACTAAGTTGTTATTAGTATTATTAAATTATATAGTGATGAAGCCAAATTCGCTACTTAGACACATATTGATGCCATGTCAATGGTGTTGTTTCAGACGATGTGGCTCGATGTTAATGCGAAGTCCATACAGGTCGATGTTGCTGGCAGAATTAATTCGCACGGGTGTGCCCCAGTACAAAGTTGGGGTGGATTAGCCAATAAAGTGAATGGTGGTGGGTCAGGCGGAGGGCATGGGGCAGGAGGAGGCCAGGGTAAGAACCAGCCTATAGTTGGCCGGCCTCACGGCTCCCTGTATCAACCATCTGAGTTTGGGACAAAAGGAGGAGATGACGTGATTGCTCCAACACACACTGGTGGTGCCGGCGGTGGAATCGTAAAACTGGTGGGGACATCTAAGGTAGAGATTGACGGTGAAGTGATCTGTGATGGTGGTGATGCATACGGCCATAGAGCGGGTGGAGGAGCCGGTGGTTCCATCTATATTAGCACTCAAGTCTTCCAAGGTCAAGGGCGACTGTTAGTCAGGGGTGGATCCGTACCAAAAGGGCAACCTAATGAGAACAGTGTTGGCGGTGGTGGAGGCGGTGGTCGTATTTCAATTTGGTTCCAACAGTCGCTGTTCACTGGCTCTGCTTTGGCTCACGGCGGCAATAGCAACTTTGAATGTGGCGGTGCTGGAACGATCTTGTGGCGTAATACCACTGACAACTACAACCGTCTTGTGGTGAACAACTATGATAAATGCACGCCATTAATTTCACGTATCAACTTTAAGAACTTAGACAACGAACACCAAGGTTGGGACAGTTTCCACACATGGCTCTTTGACCGCGGCGATATCCACAGTCACAAGTTGGACGAGGTTGAATTGTCCGGCCATGCACACCTGGCATTATACAGGCAGAACTCCGACGTATTCAACCAGACGCTGTACATAGGCAAGACAGTTGGCGACAAGACTGGAATATTACATGTTGGACCACAACAGGTAAGAATGCACAAGCAAACACGCCCCTGCACGCACGCACACGCACGCACGCACGCACGCACACACACACACACACACACACACACACACACACACACACACACACACACACACACACACACACACACACACACACACACACACACACACACACACACACACACACACACACACTGCTGTTAAGTATAACTGTGTGCATATAGTTCAGTGATTAATTTGGCTGGTGCATATTTTGCCAGTAACTCTCTTCACTGTTTTATATTTCAAAATGTTATTGGTTTATCAGCAGGAGCAGGAGAATAGTAGAATGAATATATATATATATATATATATATATATATATATATATATGCACAACACAACAGTCGAAATTTAGTAGGTTACGGTGAAAGAATAAGCAAGATTATTGTCGGGAATACAAACGTTATGGGGAATCATCAACACAAAAACAGCAATTCGCAATTAAAGCTAATCTGCTGCATACGCACAGCGCAGTGGCGTAGCCAGAGGGGGGGACCAGGTGGCTATGGCCCCCAATCCTGGAAAAAAGTTAGGATTGTGAGAATGGAGTACCATTAACTGGCTGCTTGATTCATAGAGTCTCAAAGTACAATGGGTTTCAGGATGCCTGTGTAAGATTTTCTTTCCCGTCCTATCCTTTCGCAAACAATTGTCATAATTCAAAAACGATTAAGTTAGGAATTCTCGGGCCACTTCTGTCGCTGGCTGCACCATAAGATTTGACAGAGCAATAACAATGTCATTATTCTCAATGTGCATAATGGCTAATGGCTATTAAGAATTCTAAATAATAGTTGCCCGGTTACTAGACTAGTGTGAAATGTTGGATTTTGTTGTTATTATTTTCTTACCATCACTGTCGTCAGTTGACCGTGATTTCCGTGAGTTGACCGTGATTTCCTTTTCCGTTGTTTTTGTTTCTTCCTCTCACTTTTCTCTTACTACATTCTCTGTCAGCAGTCTCTAATTCTATCTCCCACTCTTTCTAGGTCATTTTAATGCAATCACTCCCCATCGCAATTTCGGTCTCCCTCTCCTCCATTTCCCCTCCAGTTTATGGGCATGTGCTCCCTGCAAGTTTTTCTTCTGCCATTTTTTCTACATGATCAGCCCATGTACTCCTCACCAATTTTCGCAATTCTGGACATTTTCCTGTTGTTTCTCTGTTAATGCCATCGTCTCTAATACATTCTTGTATGCCGGGGTAACACACGAGCTGAGCATATTTCTTTTACGTGATATGCGTCTATCTCCCATCACCCCTATGACTTTCCTCCAAGCGTTTGCCCCAGCTGTAATCTTCATAGTAACCAAAGCAATTAATTTAGTGGTTTTTGTACTGGGAAAATGCCACTTCCCATCAAGAATTTATTAATTGTAATACGCATCATTACATGTCGTAAAGTTACTGGTTGAACGCCAACGCCACAAGGTCTATGCTAAGATAGGGATATTTAATTATTGTTTCATCAGAGGGTAATGTTGGTATTTGTCATGGTGTTTAATTGTCAGTAGGTCTGGGAGAATAGAGTGAGGAATGTGATGGCTGGCTGATGTTATATAGGTTCTTTTGATTTGTGTCTCTTTAATAAGTCTCGTTTGTCTCTTACTTTCTAACTTTAACGCCTTCTGTGAATGGTTTTGCTGAACCACCAGCTACACTGGTCAAAGAAATTTGGTCGCTATTCATTTTAAGCGAGTTGGGCTTGAATTATATTAGTCGGGGTCTAAGTGGACACTTCGTGCTATTTTTGGTTGCCCTGTCGTTTTCTAAACTTCACACCTTGCTTAATAATATTCAAGAGGGCAACCCTCTCAAATCAGTGTACCTCACTCCGAAAATTGCATTTACATTCAGGCCTATGTAGTATCTAAATGGCCGCGGTGCATATATTTCTCACATTTTCACAGTAAATGTGTAACAACAAACTTAAGTGTAGTATCAAATAATCAGGATTGACGAGCACAACTATTGATGGCAATATCTTATTGATACGTTTATATTTTAGGAAGCCAGGTACAAAACATTGGGAAATATATATCGAAACATCTGTTCGGTTTCGCGGTTGACATCACACAACAGGAGTTATAATTACCTTAAAATGTAATCAATATATTTATGTAATATATCAAAATGATGTACATTCAGTTACCTACTGAATAATGCAAAGCAATTGTAAAATAGTGCTACACTATACGCATTCACAAGCCAAACATATACCCCACCCCCTAACTGTTGGGCAATCGTGACATGACGTAAATCGGAGTGGATTTCATTGATTGTATTATTTTCGCGTTTCTTAGGGTAATAATACAATATTAATGACAGTCCTGATGCATAACCTACTGCTGGTTATTAATGCGATGTTTGTTAAAACAATATAAAAGTATGATAACACGCATTATTCGAAATAAAAACACAACAAGGTGTTACTCAATCACCTCTTAAACACTGTTCTGAGTCATCTGTGTCACTTTTGTCACAGCCAATGTTATGTCCGAGCAGGTATTACTCGCCCACATTTGATATCTTTCCCATTGTATGCCCAAGCAACACAGCATGGCACTTGAAAATTACACTTATATTCAAGGTGTCTGAATAACCGTTAAGTCACATTATGAATATTCATAGTTTATTTAGTTAATTTAGCTAGCTACTGTACCAAAATATATCGGAATAGTGAGAGGAATAAAGACCACAAATATATTATAGAAATGTGTATATTTTTAAGCAACGAGAAATAAACAATTAAAGAATAAATGGAAAAACATTTCCGTTTTATCGGCGATTTCATATAAATGTACTGTAGTCACCTTACTACATATTCAAAATATATGGTTAACATATCAAAGGTATCCCCATTCATTCCTCGTTGATTTATACCACATAATTGTAAAATATATCTGAACATCACTTGTTCTTGAATCATCATACAGTGTATATGTCCCCCCTCATTTTGGTTTGACGTTAGATTTTAACATCTCTGGAATAACTTGAACATATATAATGTCTGTGCGAAAAATGCTGGGTCATTCAAAGATGTCACATCTGATATGGCTTAAGGGCAGACATACACCATAAATGTAAAGGAAAATGCGAGTGGGCTTACATAAATACCCCTGGGTGCTAAAGCACGAACCAAGTAGCTTTACACAAAGCCTGTTTCATCTGAGGTATCATTCCATTTCAAAGAAGTGATGAACCATCCGCAGGCAGGGGAGTGTCTAACAATACCACGAAGATGGAAACCAAGAAATGATCAATTAAGCATGCATAAAAACAGCACATGATCAATCCCGTCACGGTAGACTCCAGCAACATGCTAAATATTGCCATGAAACAGGGAGCCACTGTAACCATCATGAAAACTCTGGAAACTGGAAAATATTTACAAAACTGAGCTCCAGAAGTATTTGAATGACAACTCAAAGTCCAAAAGGTATGTGACAGCATATTTGAAGAACTGCATCCTCAGTAACATCTTACTGTACCATAGAAGCAGAAGTACCAGCTGATCAATGAAGTTGTCATGCTGATACGCCTTCTTCATCAGAAAGCAGTTGGGAAAGATGTCACTCTTGTGGAAACCATCGGAGAATGTGAGTGTTCTAAGGTACCGCAAGCTTCGTTTGAGTCAAATGGATCGATGCGTCATGGCTGTATGGCATGATGGTTGACAGGTGTGCTTAAAGAGACTCACTTGAAGAAGAATGAGAAAGAAGTTATCAGATGTCGGTTGGATGATGGGTTCCACACATTTGGAACCAGTAGCTTTGACGGTGCCGCCGTTACCAGAACTTACACAATGGTATACAAATTGTGTGTCGCCAGCAAATGCCAGTGACACAGATAACTCAGAACAATGTTTAAGATATGATAGAGTAACACCTTGATATGTTTTTATTTTCGAATAATGCGTGTTATCATAATTTTATATTGTCTTAACAAACATCGCATTAATAACCAGAAGTAGGTTATGCACCAGTACTCAGTCTCTAAGGCACGCGAAAATGATACAATCAATGAAATCCACACCGATTTCACATTACGATTACGCAACACTAAGGGGGTGGGGTATATGTTTGGCTCGTTATTGCGTATAACATAGCACTATTTTACTATTGCTTTCACAGGTAAATGAATCATTTTGATATATTACATAAGTATATTGATTGCATATTAAGGTAACTATAACTCCTTTTGTGTGATGTCAGCTGCGAAACCGAACTGATTTATCGTTATTTTGTCCAATGTTTTGTATGTGGCATCTTAAAAACTAAATGTATCAACAAGATATTGCCACAAATATTAAGCTCGTCATTCCTGATTATGTGATACTACACTTAAGTTTGTTGCTATATAGTTACTGTTAAAATGTGGAATAAAAAATTATACAACGGGGTCATTAAGGGACCACATAGGCCTGGATATAAGCGCAATTTTCGGAGTGAGGTACACTGATTTGAGAGGGTTGCCCTTTGGAATATTATTTGGGAGAGTTTGAAATTTAATAAACAACCAAAAATAGCATGAGGTGTCCACTACCTCCAAAATGTTGACCCGTGCGCCCCGACTGATATATATATATATATATATATATATATATATATATATATATATATATATATATATATATATATATATATAAAATCTTTATTAATAATATATATATTATATATATATATATATATATATATATATATATCAGACACACACATACAGAGTTTGCTGGTTTGTCGGGTGGCCCCCTCCATTGCAAAATCCTGGCTACGTCACTGGCACAACACTAATCGACTTGCGGCACTAGTCAAAACATACAAATCAATTTAAACATAGTTTTAAGTTAATATAAGCAAACTGCCGATTCCGTGACTATCCGTGTGTATTGTATGATTCACAGCAATTGACAGCCAGTTTGCCAAAAGACAGTCCGGAGTTGCAGTTTAAGATGAACATCTACACCGGTGGCGTATTTAAGATGGACCAACAGCTCATCATGCGGGACATCACGATTGACATTGAAGGCATTGTTGCTGGCATGGAGTACCTTGTTGTTGGCAAACATGCACATGTCATCATCAGGTGGGTTGACCACAATATCACTTGAATAACTATGGCAAATGCTTGCCTTTCTAAAATAGTTATCACAATTACACAACGACATCATCAAAATAGTATGTTTTTATATGTGTAATTGAATGCTAAAGTTAATATTTTGCATTTTGCCAGAGTGAGAATAAATATTATTATAATGTTCTCTACGTGCATTCCCCTTACGTCTTATCAGTGTAGTGATTTGTGTAATAATTGGCACTGTTGGCAAGATTGAAATTTAAAACTACAGACATAATATGTTTTTCTTACAGAAACTCTGCTGATGTGTCTTATTCGCTGCGCTTCAAGAAATTGGTGGTGGAGGCCAGGGGCAAAATGACATTGATTAACACCGGTCAAGGTACAATTACCCTCGAGGGTGAAGAGGTAGATGTACAGAGTGGGGGTGTTATTGAGGGCGATGTCATCACCTTCAAGGTGACGAACTTCACAGTGGGACATGCAGCGCTGGTCAAATGCAGCTACAAGGTATGTAAAAGTTGCATGTTGTGTGTGTGTGTGTGCGTGCGTGCGTGCGTGCGTGCGTGCGTGCGTGCGTGCGTGCGTGCGTGCGTGCGTGCGTGCGTGCGTGTGTGTGTGTGTTTAGCAACAATTCTGATTTCGTCTAAATATTTCCACTAAGACATATATGGTTAATGCATTTGCATAAATACTTATCTGAATAATATTAGGATTACAGAGCCGTAGTTACTACATAGCAAACACACATTTAGCGACAGTCCAATACATTTTGAAAATTGTGCTCTAGTTTCCAATTTGTATACTTTATTTGTATTTTTCGGAACATTTAAAGAATTAATGTGCAACATCGATCTATATTGTACATTGTATTATTATTTTTATTAATTAAACACAAATGTATGTTCATTACATAGTGCTTTAAACAATTTGCTAAATAATAAATTAACTAAATATTTGATAAAATAGTTCCAAGTGAGATGCATTTGGCTCAGGTGCGCTTTGCCACACATGAAAACATTTGGAAAATATAATATAATTGAGTACCCGCCAGCATTTGTATTCCTCAAGTTTTAAACCTAAGTTTTCTACTGTCTATTCCCAATACGTATTGCATTTGTCTAGTGAACGCAGAAAAATAAATAGAACACCGTTTTTGTACGGCTCTGCGTCAAACTTTGGAAAGTTCAATTGGAAGGGGAATGTTGGCCATTTTGGCACTTTACCGCCAATTTCTGCCATTTTACAAATTAACAATGCTGAAAATTTCATATGTCCTAAAAGTACGCGGCGGTGTCAATATATTATGAAAATCTCATTAGACTGACTTTATAATTGACGATGTGAGAGAGAAAAGAAGTGATTTTAGTCAAAAAGTTGTGTGGCATCATGTTGCATTGTTTGACAAGTAATGTATATGGCTGCATTAAAAATGACATTTACTGAAATAGAGATATGCTCTTTGATCATGTTGATGTGGTTAATTGCCCCTCACTGCGCTATTACTCTCCTGTTCAGACGCGTGGGCTTGGTGTTGGTCATGGCGGGGCAGGAGCTGGCCACGGCGGTCAAGGGGGTGTCAGCAAGACGAAGCGTGGAGGTGGTCTCTATTACGACAGCGTCATGCACCCAATGATGCCCGGAAGTGGTGCAGTTGATAGCAGGAATATGTTAAGAGCTCACGGTGGTGGGATGTTCAAGTTTGAAGTGTCCTCCATTATGCATGTTGATGGTGAGTCATTCATGAATTGTTAGCATATTTGTGATAAAGATAGTAAGATAATGTTGTTCTGTTTAAGGGGACATACTGCAGTTTGAAATGTGTCAAAAGAAATTGTATGATAATTTTTGTTTTCTTTGCGTTTTGATATAGTGACATGACGACTTTGCAATAAATACATCTTTTTAACATAATTATGTTATACTCTATGCTAAGTCGCAATAGTTTACCATTAAACACAACAACTAGACCAAAAAAACTAGCCAACTAATGTGCTATTAAATTGTGCTATTTTTCATATTTTTGGATGATTGATTGACATGTCACGATAATTTATAGTCGTAAAGACTCTGCATTTCTAAACGGAAATTCATATTCCTGGTAAAATACCTCTAATTTATGTTTTTGACACGATAACCTAAACAAGTTTGATATAAATATATCTGTGGAGTGTTATATGCTGTCAGTATGCATGTTATAAGTTAGCCACAAGTCAAAATCTGTGTAGGGCTAATAATGTGTCATGTGAACGGTTTGGATGGGGTAAACAATAATATATTTTGATCACTACTAATGAAATATTACAGATTAAATTACCATAGGGGTGTTTTTGTTCTATTCATTTAAAATTTGCCATTTTGAGATATTATGACGTCCTCCCGCGCTGAATATTTTAAAAGAAAAGGAAAATCGTGAAATTTGTTGGCTTTTAAAAACATTATTCTGATGTCCAGTGATCCCTTAAGATAGGAAAGAAAGTACAGTTTGGCTATAATAGTTTATTTGTTATTGTCAATGTGTTATGTTTCACGCGTATGTGTCTTTCCATATGTAGGAATTATATCAGCCAATGGTGAGGCAGGAGGTACGTCATCAGGTGGCGCTAGCGGTGGCAGTGTATGGATCGAGACAAATGGCTTCCATGGAAATGGAGGAGTGCATGTCAATGGTGGTGCAGGTACGAACAGAAAACAATGGGAATCACTTGGAAGGAATAGAGACAATGTTTATGCAATAAATGAAATGGAGTACTTGACGTGGAGTGTGTGTATAGGAACATAAATAAATGGTGATGTGAATGGATTAGTGATAACTTTAATAACTCCAAACGTAGTGATGGTGCAAGCAAGAATGAAAATCTACTAAATATAATATGGGTAAGAAAAATATGACAACAGCTGCCAAAAATAACTATACAAATACAATAGATTGGTGAGTATATTTAGAGAGCTACACATGATAATGATGTTCATTTCGGATGAGTGATCTTGACATGCATTGGCAAGAAGATTAGTTCTCTTTAAATTATACAAGGGATCAGATTATGTCAACGTGTCATTTTGGTAAAGGTCGTGGTACTAATTAATGGTGTCTACTAATCGTGGAACTAATTAATGGTATAACATGTTACACATCCATTGTCAGTTTTCTGTTGGGATGAACATTGTTAAAAAACAGTTGTCATTGTATTGTATACAGGAAGCAACCAAGTTGGAGGTGGTGCAGGGGGCAGAATTGCTGTCCACTATAGAGATAAACAATTCAGGGGTAATTACGAAGCATATGGAGGTCATTCTCAATTGGCACCTGGCGGTCCTGGCACTGTCACTGAAGTGAAGACTGGAGCTAATAGTGCCAAGTACTTGTTTGTCGATCCAGGGTATCTATTCAACGTTGAGGTGAGAAATTACGGTCACAGTAATTATAGCAGTAATACATCAGTAGATAGTCATATACAAGTGTTGTGTGATTGCTGCATACCTAAGTATATATATATATATATATATATATATATATATATATATATATATATATATATATATATTATATTATATAATATGTACATTTATTTAGCACATAAATCTAGTAAAATCATTCGGAGGTGCTGTGAGTACACAATTATCTGTATATGTATGTATGCATAATATTAAAAATTAATATTAATAATTATGTAAGATAAATATTATATTTACCTTTTCAAATTAGCAATACATAAAATATGTATAACTAGTAATAAATGATAAATAAATAAGTTACAGCTAAAATAAATCTTCAAATAAATGGCACAGTGATAATAAATGAGTGAAAACATTGTGAAATGTTTTTGTAAAAACATGTACAAAATAATAAATACTAAAACACATATTTGTTAATATGTATATATATATATATATATATATATATATATATATATATATCACATAGCTTATTAATAGTATGCATAAATACATGTAAAGATAATGTACTCACAGCACCTCCGAGTACATTTTATCTAGTTTATGGTACTATAATATATATATATATATATATATATATATTCTAATATACATAGCAGGACATAACAACATGTTATACACAATCAGAGTGTGTGTAGTTATATTCCTTTGTTTAGTAATTTTCATTACTGAGACTTCTCTGCGTCGTTTTATGACACTGTGATACACATAAATCGGTTCAGTTTCAAATTCCGTATCAGCAAAAGCCCATTTCTACCGATACAGCTCTCATTCAGCATCACATCATTTTAACCATATAATTAGCTTGTTGCATACTAGCGGTTCATAAATAACTTAATAGCATGTGTATCTTCCACATTAAAATTAATACAAATTTGTGAATCTGATATTCACTTAACGATCACAGTCTCACTTTCTCTCTGCAGGACTTGAACTGGGACCACGTGGAGGACAAAGACGGCGGGAGGTGCTGGTTGACCTTTGAACCATCCATGCCCACCATGCATTTTGATGAAGTACACCTGTTAAACGGAGTCCATCTGGCAGTAGTTCCTCCACAGTCGGGTACTCACAGTGTTTCTTTTGGGAAGTTGGTGGGGAGTGGCGTGTACACTGCAGCAAAACTTGGCACACTGGACATTGGTCCTGGAGTGGCTGTCACTATTGTCAAGTCCGAACTCTATCTGGCAGCACATATCATTGTACACCCCACAGGCCGAGTCGTGCTTCCAGAGATCACTCAGATGTATCGGACTTCAAATAATATACAGGGAGAGCTGGACGGGGTGCACAAACTGACCATTGTGCATGCAACCATAGTACTTGGCAGACAGTTCCCCAACCACAAAATAGACACACTGAAGGTGTTGTCAGGAGGAACCGTGCGGATGACTGACACTGTACCGTATACACTGACTGGGTCTGAGGTCGAGATTGGCGCTGGCGGTCGCATCGTGTGTAGAGATATCATCTTCCGAGTGGACACTCTTACTGTGCACGAAGGTGGACATCTGGATGCCGATGGCCAAGGAAACAATACAGGTTCTTGCAAATAATTAATTTAATTGTCAACATATCAACGTACAGAACAAACTGCAATATATCACTATTTTATTTGATGTGGTTCATATTGGTATCAGACAATAGTCAGCTACTTTTTCAATTTATAGTATTTCCCGTTGTTGATACAGAACAAATGTAACTACATTGTTTTATTGGTTTTCATAACGGAGATTGATTTACATTTCAGTGAAACAAATGTAGTGTATAAAATGTCGTACGCACGCACGAATACACATATGTATGTGTTTATGTGACGTGTCTTGTCACACTCAGCTATTTCACAGTTTTCCGGATATCTGCAGAAATATCACAACGTGAAATTAGGTCGCCAAGCCATCAAACACGTATAACAATTTGTTATTAATGTCATACTTTATTAATTTTATTTGTCTTTGTTTTATGAATATGTTTTTACCATTCATTTTAAGTTGACTATAATTATGAAAGCATGGGCCGTCAAGCAGATACTGGGACAGCAAGCAAGCTAAGTCGCTACCAAAATATGTTAAGAATCACTTATGTAGATTGTACGTTTCTAATATAGGTACCAGCAGTTCCAGTATTTCTGGAGCAAGCCACGGAGGTGAGGGAGGCCTCGGTTCGGGACAGACTCAGAGAAATGCCGTGTATGATTCTCATCTGGAACCGGTACAGCTTGGTTCTGGTGGAAACTCCCGTGGTGGAGGAGCAATCAAAGTCGAGGCCAAAACATTAGCAATCAATGGACGGGTGACGGCCAAGTAAGTTTGAATGGCGTATCGGATGTTTTGTGAGTGCAATTGTTCTACATGTGTTCTACATGTGTTCTATTATACTGTATATCTATAACAATGATTCATGACAGTTTGGCTTTTTGATCTACTATGTGCAGAAAAAAACGCCACCCTAATATCAAGTTCAATTTGCACTCTAAGCCGACTGGAGAAAGATATAATATATAATATAATATTAAAAAACTCAAGGTCTAATATCAAGGAAGACCATACCCCTTTTCATCAAAATAAGATAGAGAGCAACATCAATGTTGTATAGATAGAAGGAGCTAACATGGGTTTTCATCGTATTATTGTAATACAATGTGCATATGAATAATGCAACCAACACTTACCAAAATATATTCAACTATAAATATACGGTAACAAACTTTGCTATATCAGACAATGGACATAACATGATACATAACGTAACATAATCTATTCAAACACACCATTATCTGTTTATTCATCAGTGGACACTCGGCATTATCATCCTATAACGGTGGAGCATCTGGCGGGAGTTTGTGGCTGATGGCTGATACAATCACAGTCACTGGTGAGTTGATATATGAATATTCGTGATGATGATTAATAGCCTCGATACTCTCGTTCGGTTTACCGCATTTTTTGCAAGAAACATTTCTATGCATTATGCTTCAGAGCCGTGACTACACATTGACTTCACTGTGTCATTATTGTCACTTAAATTAAAACAAAATAATAAATTAAAATTTCTTTAAATGACGCAACTTTAGCTACTTCCTTCAAGATAAAACACATTGGAGATATTGTGTTTTGGTGACAGGCCAAAGGTATTTGCCAAACACATTGGAAGCTGTAGTTGGTTATTTGCAATTGGCGGTTGTAATGATTATTCAAGGGAATTTCACTGATTTGAGTGTAATTGATAATGGGAAAATGTGACTATGGAAATACGTGAATTTTCTGATCAGTTTGCAACGAGTTTATATTTGCACACAGGACATATCGAAGCCAGCGGCGGTGACGGACACCTATACACATACCACGAGTACTACGGATACCATGAAAAGAGAGGAGGAGGCGGAGGCGGTGGCAGAATTGCTCTGCAATACAAGACAGGCCACATCGGAGGTGATATCAGAACTTACGGAGGTTGGGGCAAGGAGAGAGGGGCTGCTGGGACCATTTCTTTGGTCGAAGACAACAGCAACAAGGTGACCACAGTTAACGAAATACATATTGCTCTTTCAATAGTTTTGTATCTTCTTAAAACATGTTGAAGAGGGTTTATACATTATTTCATATCAGTTATAATAAATTTCTGGTTTTCACCTCACGTAAAAAAAAAGATGTGTCCTGCATGTGTAGTTGCAAGTTGTATTGTAGTATTATCACAAATGTATCCTAGTATTGTACATATATAATATGAGCCATATTTAAAACCATTTTATTGAGTTATTGTTAAAGGTTACGTCATTGTTATTATATATTTCAAACATATCCTTTTATTTCATATGGAACAGCGGTGTACTAAGTCAGCAACAGAGTTCTGGTTGTTATGGCTTATAACAAGGCCCTAATTCACATTGATTTGTAGGATCACACTTCCTTTATCGGTCGTATTTTCAGTGCTATAATGTTTTGCCTTATTGGTAAAATGTTTTGTGGACACTTCTCAATAACATAAAAGTGTAAAATGGGCAACACCATTGCACACTACCTATGGATTGTCATAGATGCAGTCAGACTTTGAACACAGAGTGTAATGAATATTTTAACACAACATTTTATTATATATTTATGTATTTATCTATTTCTATATATCTACCAATGTAATGTAATTTTAATTATTAATATTTCAAATAACAAAATAGTTGTCATTTGACAACTGGACTGAACATTAATGTAATAAAATATTATGTATTCATTACATCTTAACTGTATTATGCAATATACTATTTTATATATTTAATTTGTTTAGCATTTGTACAATAATTTACATGTATAATATTTATTTTAAAATAATTTGAGAGACGCGTATTAAATGGTTGCATATTATTATTAATAATAATAGTAGTATTAAAACTCAAAACCCTTAATTAAGAAGATAAAATATGTATTTCATCAGGTTATTGTGATAAAATAAAGTTTATTGTTATGAAATCCCCTATGGATTAGTTGTATTTTATACATTTTAGTGATACAGTAATGTATACCTTATGTTTCTCTTAAAAATGAGACATGTCCAGCAATATTTGTTGTAGATGGTGGTGAACAACAACGGCCAAACCACTAGCGCCATGACATCTTTGAATGTCGCAGAGAACACGCTCCGTGTTGATGAACTCATTCTAGGTGTTAAGGCAAATGTTGGCTTCAAAGACCGCCAGATAGATTTATCTGCACAGATAGATTTACTCAGCGGCAGTGTTGATTCGACTCTGAATGTTCTCGACCACGTTCATTTGAGTTTGGGAACAACGACCGATCGGTCTTCATTTGTTCTACTTCATAACGTGATCGTAGCATCGGGAGCATCCATACACTTGCCAATGTCAGTCTCCATTGAGGACTCTGGCAGACTTGACATTGTCGGTGCCATGACAGGTGTACACAATATCACCGTTGCCAACGGCGGAGTTCTCAAAATGGCCTCCCCGGTTTCTGTTATGTCGGCACAAGTAGGCGTAGTTAATCTCGATATCCTTCGAGTTGATTTTGATGGATCACTGCAGCATTCATCAAAAGGCACCAACAATAGGAAGGTGATGTTGAATGTGATAGAGCTACAGATGGCACCGCAGCACACACTTGACACACGCTACTTTGACGTGTCAGCAAATACGGAACAAGTCGAATTGTATCTCTCGGAATCACCGCTTAACTACACCTGCGAAGCCGACGATGACGGCGATCTCCACATCTTCCGCGGTCAATTATGTTACATTGAAAATGGTACCAATGTATTCCGCCAGATTATCATTGACAGCGGCGCCGAACTGCGTCTGGAAGGTGATCCGTCGGGCGTTGAGTTAACAATAATTAAATCGGAGCTTGTTCACATTCATCCAGGAGGTATTGTGACTGGAGATGCGACGGGATTTAAGTGGAATGGAACTGGAACTGGAAGCGGTCAAACCATAGGAGAGGCGGGGAGTCATGGCGGGCTCGGGGGACAGGTAACAAATACCAGCCGAGTGTATGGAGACATGGCAGCACCAAGGGAGTATGGCAGTAATGGATTCAACGGAGGTCGAGGTGGAGGCCAGGTCGAATTTATTGTGAGTGAATCATTTATCAACAGTGGAGTAGTCACATTCAATGGAGAGGATTCCAACGAGGCAGGAGGCAGCGGGGGTAGCATTCTCATCACAGCCGAGGCAGTAACCGGCTGTGGAATCTTCCGTGCAGTCGGTGGACGGGGCGGTGGGGGAGGCGGTAGAATTGCATTCAATGTGAAGCAGACCTTTGAAGCAACATTCCAAGGAAAGGTTAAAGTCTCTGGCGGATCAGGTTCTCACCTGGGAGCTTCAGGTACAGTATATAGACACTACTGCAATAGTTTAATTTACGCGTCGTGTTTAAACAATGCAATAATTTGCTGTATGAATCAGGTGATAAACAATGCAACTGATGGTACTAAGACTAACACAATTATGTCAGTAAAAATTATTTTCAGTTTACCCTACATAGTTTATCCTACGTAGAACACAACGGATACATACAACCGAACTGATTAGGTGTAACTGGTATGTGCATAATTACCTTGTGATGCAACTAGCACTAAAGGTTTGTGAATAATATAGAACAGTCAGTCATCGCTTTACGCTCACTTCGGAAGTACAGCCACCTCTCATGTAAATTCATCGTCACAGTCCTAAATTAGCTTAAATTACAGTGTACATAAAAGTATAGGATAGTACACCTAATACGATCACGTGTCCATTAAGGTCACTTTCATCTATTCATAACAGTGACGTTTTCGGTGACGTTCTAATGTATATAACATTTTGTTCAATTGTGCAATTTTTTCAGGCAATCTGCTTTATATGTTTGGTGTGGATCATACATGGTCAAGGTGTGTCTTGTTTTGTTTATAGGTACTTTCGTAGTGTTGCAACAGGACGCTACTTCTCATCACTATCAGACTCTGACATTCAACGACCGTAGTCAACGACCTGTAATGTTACCATCTGCCGTCACCCATCTGGATAAGCTGCGATTGGAGGAACAGGGAGTATTTCTCGAATTTCCTTGGGACGTGACAATAGGAAGTCTGCAAGCAACTGGCAGTCATAAACTAACAGTGAAGTCTGGTGCCACAGTGACACTGGACGCCGTGTATGAATACATTCAAGGCATCCAGTGCAGTTTTGTCATCGAATCAGGAGCGACCCTCCAACTGCCATCTAAACAACCTGTCTATATAACGCCAACAAACCCTTTGTTTGAAGTAAGTGGACTCGTCACTGGGTACGGAATCATGATTGGCGATAAGGGTAAAATACAAGTGAATGCAGGTGGAACATTACGGGTATCTAAGATCGAATTGAAAGACGATGCTACGGCCGAATTTAAGTCAGGGTCCAGGGTTGGCACTGCCGGAGACAGCCAGTTCATGTTGGATGCTTTTGTTGTTGGTGTGAAGTCACGTGTCATCTTTGATACTGAAATGGTTACAGTCTCCGCGACAGTGTTTGAAATGAAATCGCAGTCATCACTTATAACGACCTCGGCACGGAAGAATATCACTGTGTCATCAGATAACATCTCTATTGGCAGTGGCGCAACCATCGACTTGAGCAGTGCAGGACAGTATGGTTCAAAAGATACTACTGTAGGTGGCAGCTACGGAGGTCAGGGTGGGGGTGATGATGGCGGTCACGTATATGGCTCTGTGTCCCAACCAGTAGACTATGGACGAGGTCCACCCACAGCACACGGTGGCGGCATTATCAAATTGCAAGCAGCTAGACATATCACAGTAGATGGTAAAGTAATAGCCGACGGTGCAAGCAGCACCTCAACCGGAGCAGGCTCTGGCGGAAGTGTCTGGGTAGTTGGACAGTCTGTTTCTGGACTTGGTGTGATTTCAGCCAATGGAGGCAATGGTGGGGTGAATGGTGGCGGAGGAAGTGGTGGTAGAGTGGCAATTCATGTGTCTGAGCCATTGGATAACTTTCAGGGCATAGCATCAGCCTTTGGAGGAAGTGGCCATCAAAATGGCGCTGCAGGGACAGTGTATAAACAATACGTAAAGGCTGGAGTAACCAGACGGGACATTGTCGTTGATAACAAACACCTGGTGGCAACAAGCAAAACTGTTGTGTCTGTTCCAGCAAACCCTGTGCGATTACAACTTCGTCACGAAGCTGTTGTAACTTTCGACCCGGCAGATCATGTCACAATCATCAATGACGTTATCGGTGACTATTCGTGTACAATCATCGTGGGGTCAGGACAGACCGTGCGACTGTTAACAACAGCGGGACTGAAGACGCCATTCGCTCTTGCGTGTAAGGTGCGCGTGGATGAGGGTGCTAACGTTGCACTGCCGGAGAAGGTTTTATTCACCGATACATCTGCTGGCGGTCCGCCGACCCTTGATTTGCGAGGGACACTGATAAATGTCCGGGAAATGTACATTGGCGAAAATGCCCGAGTTAAGATCGATTCCAAAGCAAATACAGGTGTAAGTTCTACTGTGACTGATTCGGCAGGAACGCTGTCATTCATGCAACTGCACGTGCTCAGTGGAGGAGTTCTTCATGTAGGGCGAGGTTCTACCGCACGAATGTCACTCAGTGCTACAGATCTTATCCAGGTGCATTATAACGGAACGATTTATGGCACAAATATGGCTATCGAAGCATCTTCGATAAAAATCGCATATGAAGCTGTGGTCGACGTTAATGAAGGTGGCAAGGCTAAAGGTTTAGGTTCTGGACAGGACGGTTCAGGAGGAAGCTATGGTGGGTGTGGGGGAAAGTCGAGTGGCGGCGGAATGCCTACGGAAAATGCAACTGGATCCATATATAGAGCAAAGCAGTTTGGGGCCATTGGTGGAAATTCTACAACTGGCACAGGAGGTGTTGGTGGTGGCATCCTGAAAGTGGTTGCGTCAAACAACCTCCAGTTGGACGGCACATTGTCTGCACAAGGACAAAGCGGCGTGGGTGGTGGAGGTGGTGGAAGTGGCGGAAGTGTGGATGTTGATACGCAACACTTTGGCGGCTCTGGTAGTGTGTCTGTGCGGGGCGGCAATGGAGGCACTGCTGGCGGTGGAGGCGGCGGGGGTGGACGCATTGTATTCAGGGTGACTGGGACAAACTCATTCTCTGGGAAGCTGGTGACACAGGGAGGCCACTCATCGACCAGTTGGATGGGAAGCTCAGGAACCGCCCTCATTCAGAGCAAAGTACAGAATGCACAATACAAAAGAATACTGAAGATCGACAATGACGTAAAAACACCGACAGACATTGAAGAAACGTACTTGAAGGAAGGCGACAATGTTGACATCATACTTGACGAGCTCCATCTTGGTGACAACGTGAGACTCCGCATAATTAGCAGTCATATCGAATTGACAGCTCACAGTTTGAATTGCGTTAGTAGCGTTATCATCTATGTCAGTGACCATCTTGTCTTCACAGCGGACACGAGTATTTCCGCCGTCACTATCCAATGCAGCTTTGTAATACATCAACTGGGGGAGGTTCGGCTGCCATCACAAGTCACATTTCTTGGCAGTAGCAATGTCTTTGAAGGTATGCTATGGTTGCTAACGTTTAACTCAGGCTTGTTTTGTATTTGTAAGAAACACTTGCCTTAGTCGTGGATGTGTATGCATAAATGATTTTCGACAGTTTGTCAATGTGTCAAGTAAATTTGTTTGTTTTGTCTTATAAACGTTATTGTGATAATACGCCAGTCTTCTCGTTTAGCCTTACGGCTGGAAGCTATTTGTCATATATGCTTGCTTCCTATTGTTGTTGATGTTGTTATTATTATAGTGTAACAAGTCAGAAGGCAATGTTGGCTAACGGTGGTTAAACCACAATAAATATTTAAAATTTCCTATTATGCCCCAAAGTCATCGATATTAATGTCATTAAGTTTACCTAACATATTGGCTAATTGTTTACATGTCTGAACTCTGTATCTGTGAACAGGAAGCATGGTGAATGTTCGAGACATAGTCATAGCCCCACACCGTCGTGCATTCTTTTCAACGAGCATGCGTACTGGAACATTCAAAGATGGGAAACTAACAAAAGGCGAACCTGGAGCATATCGATTCGGGTATGTGAAATGCTGCCTATTTGGTGTATTTTGTGCATACGTGCACACAGAATGTCACTTCTATGTCAGAAATAGATATTATATCACTGGAGGTGTAAATTGGCCAATGTTCTTGAGTTTACAATGGGCGTAATAATGAAATATTACCATAGGCATTGGAACTGATAATAATAATTGCAAAAATACTATATCTCAATAGCTACGTGAGCATCGACGCAAGGGCTTCAATAGGCAATTGTGCAAAATTCTATGTGAATATTGAGAGACACAATCTGATATACAACTCCCACCAAAATATATTAGGTGGATCAGTCCCCATCTCTGCATCCCCTCCCGGTTATGACACCTATTGTTAGGAGATATGATAAGCCATTCATTGTGACTATGTGAAGTGTATCATATAAGATTTGATGATTGTGAGGCGGTTGGATAGTGAGACAGAAGTGTGTAAGAGGGAATGGAGATGGGTGGTGGAGATGACAGGGTAAGGGGGAGTGGAGATGGGTGGTGGAGATGATAGGGTAAGAGGGAATGGAGATCGGTGGTGGAGGTGACAGGGTAAGGGGGAGTGGAGATGGGTGGTGGAGATGATAGGGTAAGAGGGAATGGAGATCGGTGGTGGAGATGACAGGGTAAGGGGGAGTGGAGATGGGTGGTGGAGATGACAGGATGAGAGGGCATGGAGATGATAGGATAAGGAGGAATGGTGGTTGATGGTGGAGATGTTAGGGTAAGAGGGAGTGGATATGGCTGGTGGAGATGATATGATAAGAGGGCGTGGAGATGAGTGGTGTAAATGATAGGGTAAGAAGGCAATGAGATGGGTGGTGGAGATGATAGGGTAAGAGAGAATGGAGATGGATGGTGGAGATGATAGGGTAAGAGAGAATGGAGATTGGTGGTGGTGATGATAGGGTAAGAGGGAGTGGAGATGGGTGGTGGAGATGATTGGGTAAGAGGGCATGGAGATGGGTGGTGGAGATGATAGGGTAAGAGAGAATGGAGATTGGTGGCGGTGATGATAGGGTAAGAGGGAGTGGAGATGGGTAGTGGAGATGATTGGGTAAGAGGGCATGGAGATGGGTGGTGGAGATGATAGGGTAAGAGAGAATGGAGATTGGTGGTGGTGATGATAGGGTAAGAGGGAGTGGAGATGGGTGGTGGAGATGATTGGGTAAGAGGGCATGGAGATGGGTGGTGGGAATGATAGGGTAAGAGAGAGTGGAGATTGGTGGTGGAGATGGTAGGGTGGGTCCAAGGAAAGAAAGAACGAGGACACAATATAGATGACCAATGCCGAGGCAAGTGTCACCACCTCTCTCCTAGTACGTAGTTTTGCCGAAGATATTATTTCACTTCTTGAAAGACACATAGTTCTGCCTCTGGTGTGCCCCAAGGGACTCTGGTATAGATATTTCCCCATTGCCATCAACATATTGAACATCAGTGCCAAGGTTTACGAATGTGTCTATATTATCCGCTGTATGAAATCATCTTTGCTTGCCAGTTCTTTCACCATCAAAGACCATGCAAAGGTGGATTTCCTCTCCAGCAAGACTCTGGTATTTGATTCGCTGGAACTCCACTACAGGGCTGTATTGATTGGACACTCACTCAGCATTATCAGCAACAACATACATGTTCATTTTGCTGGTGATATCACACTAACTGGACATGGCAATGGCCCAGGGCAAGGCAGAGGCAAAGGCCAGAAGGTAAGCTCCCCACTTATTATCCTATTAGCTGCTATATTATTTGCTCCCTATTTACCATTGTACATGATTATGCATTGAGTACCAACCCTTATCCTGACACGTTTTATTACATTTTAGTAGATTGTTGGTATCTGTATTTGTCAGTTTGCATATGTACGTGTGCGTGTGTGCAATATTATATTTAAAACTTATTTATATGTCCAACTGTGTATTTAACATTTTATCAGTTTATATTTTCGTCTTCTCCTCCCTAGCCATGTCGATTCTCTCATGCAATTGTTATTTTTTCTTGTTTGCAATTAGTACCATATTTAGTATTGCGTTAATACAGTTCGATGTGCATACACTGCTCTGTTTGTATGCCACTTTGGGCAAGTTGCCAATTTTGATGAAGTGAAGCACTGCAAGTCACTGACCACATCAATACCTTTGCAGTGCGTTGTCATAGCAACTTTTTATACTTGCAGCGCTTCATGTGTGAATTATGTTGAATTTCATACTTCTCATATGATTGAATTGCAAACCGGTTGGCAATAAAAGCTGCCCATTAACAATTGTCATGATAGGTATCCATTGTTTGTTTTACTGGGAAATCAAGCAAGCTTTGGCCACATTAATAGTTGAAATTTTTACTCCTCCATGACAGATGTCATAACTGTATATGAATTCATACATCTGGTTTTGTGTTGTTTTGTATAACATGACTAGGTGTTTATCATGATCTTAAGATTCGTACTACATAGTACTTATGAAGTGACCAGACTTTGTATTTTGTTAGATTGGTCAGTTTGGCACTGGCGCAGGCTATGGGGCACCCGGAGGATCGCATTCTGGTGATGGCGGTGATCATTATGGACTGACTCGCTCGCCAACAGGCAGTGGCAGTGGCGGCGGTAATGGATTATCAAACTCTGTAGGAGGCGCTGGTGGAGGCTTTTTGAACATCACCGTCAAGAACACATTATATCTTGAAGGTTAGATTCATCATTATTCTATAATTATTGGTAATAATGAGTTAAAATAAAGGTTCTTATATAGCGCCGTACTCAGTCGTAATGACTGCTTAAATCGCTAAGCTCTTCACCCATTGCCAGACATGTACGTAAGAATATCACCTCGACTTCATGTCGAGACGTTCGGCCATGCAGGAGATGATATCTACACTAAGACAAGTTCATACAAAAATATCCACCATTGTCTATACGTTATAGTATAACCACCTATTCATCTGTGCATTTCAGAGAACTGAAGCTAGTAGGAATGAAACATGTTGCCTAATTTTTGAAAAGGTAGCGGTACCAAAAGGATTCGAAGCCACATTTTTCAATTGAGCGTTGGGTGTTATTAAATAATACGCATCGGGCGAACATATGTGTACATGGTCTTAAACTATTGCAAAATATCTGAAGTTCATCATAAAGTAACGCACTTGGCATTTCAAAACATATTTATGTCTTTCCGGATATAGTAAGATGTGTTTCTAAAATTATTTAGTGAAGTCAGTAATGTACGTGAGTGGGATATGTGGGTGTGTGCACGTGAATGTGTAGATGCACGTGCATGTATTTAATATCATGTAATACATTGTACACCGTGCATTTGGATGGGCAAAATAGAACGATATAATTATGTTGTTTGTTTATAGTTATTATCTATAATCAACTGTATTACTTGTATATATTACTTGTCCCGTTTAAGAACAGCTCATGCTGACGTAGTAGAATGAACTGTGCACAGTTTGTGTATTGTTGTCATTATATAATCTTGTATTACGTGTGTCCGGTTTAGGCACTATACATGTGGACGGAAAAGATGGAAACGGCAGCTTCTCTGGTGGTGGATCTGGTGGTACGGTTCTGCTGAATGTTGGACGTTTGACGGGCCATGGCCGCCTCTCGAGTGATGGAGGTCAAGGCAAGGGCGGCGGCGGAAGTGGAGGACGTATATGCCTCTGGCTCGACCAATGGTAAGTCATCAACATAGCTGCATGCAATCTGCGGTTCGTAGTTGTGTCACTGTTTTAAAGTTCTACCATATTTTGTATATGCTTTATCATTGGGTATTTGCATGTATATATATATATATATATATATATATATATATATATATATATATATATATATATACCGTATAACGGTGAATACAAATACAGTGGTTTTGATGAACACAACTGCCGAGCTTGACATAGAAGTATATACTCCATAGACAAGCTAATGCAGGCAGATGTAGACCTTTCGTAAACCAGCCAAATGTTTAGTGACAAATGGTGGTGCCTCGTCATTATGACTATGGCTCAGCCCTCTATGTTAATTGCTTTGTCTAGGAGCCAACTAATTTAAGAGCCGAGTAATAATGTTTTGGGATATCTGCTTAATTTTGTAGTATACTAGTTGCAGCACCAATTTAGTCCAACTCAACTGCAATTGTATACTTGAAATGCAACTTAAACACATGTATAAATATTTGGCCAGATATAATGCATTACAACAGGTTAACTGCCAAATTAATAAGAGTAACAATATGTAGTCCTTGAAACTATCAATTCTTACTACAAGTATGATTTAATATAGATAATAATAAATGTGTTACAAAATATAGATCAAAAATCATACAAAAAATGCCAGAATGACAAATGTCATTTGAATTAATTGATGCGTAGAACTTCAGACAGAATTTCAACCATATGCACGTAGCAGTCGCAATGGATTAAAACCGTCATTGGATTTTTAAATTGTTTTCATTCCGTCTGACCCCTTTATCCAATGGGTGATATAAAAGAGATTGACAGCAAATATTTTGAATGATGTGTTCACGCGCTGATCTTTTGAAATTCATCAAAGCTAACAACATAGAAACCATGAATAGTAATCCATGCTCCCAGGCATAGGGGATTTTAATTGCAGTTTGTACGAGTGTTTATTAGGATTTTTTAACGGTGTATTTAGTAAAGTGAAACACACGTTATTTAACCGACGTTTGACCATTAGTAGAAACGCAAATATTTACTTATTCAAATTGATAATTTCAAGCGACACTTCGAATTAAGCCCCCGATATGCCTTACATATTCTATATTTGGGAAAAAGCCTTAGACAAATGTAGCCGAATAAACAAAATCTGTTTACCACTTCACGTAGGTTTGACTTTGCGGGAGACATCACTGCGTTCGGTGGCAGTGACGGTACTGGTGCACTCACGTACTTCAAAGCTGGGCCAGGCACCATTTATATCCAACATGGCCGCAGCTTCAGCCAACCACTCACTGTACTGTCGATCATCGGGAATACACAACATCCGCAGCAGAAACAGACAAGGACTGTTATTACAGGCAGTGGCGTGGCGGACTTTGAATTTAACGAATGCAAACTTGCAGGTAGATATAAAAATTGTGGATTGACGTAATAGTGATCATTATGATGCTTTTTAAAAGTATTATGCATTGAATAATGAGACCTATACACACGCAGCCATGTATTATGAACATTCATCTATAGACCTGTAGATTAGGCCTCGGACACAAACATATTGGATGCTAAAATAAACTTGAAATATAGCCTGATGTTATTGGCGTTTCTACAACAATTGCACACAGAATTAAGCGTTTTAAATCGGACCTGTCGAATTTGTGTATTCAAGTTAATGCGCCGCCCTAGCGGACTACCTCAAACATGGCCCATGTAGTTTGGTTATGATGCAAATCGTTTTACTAATTCATTTGTCAGTGATGATGATTTAACAGAACTGGCCACTAATGTTGGGTATATGTTTATATGTTAGGTATATTGTTTGTCTAGTAAACAAACCGCTGGCAGCGTATTAAAAAACGGATGAATTAGCAACGAACGCGTATTCTGGGATGCGTTATCAAATTCTAACTTCACGCAGTTGATGTACGAAAAACACAACATGTTGTTTTATTACATATAATCGTGTGGCTAATAGATGCAAAAGGTAAGCACAGTTTCTACTATAGCAGTATTAATGCGGGATTTTAAAAATAGGTATCCGGATGGCCGCTAAGCTACTAGGCATAGTGACTAGTCTTCAGGCATGCAATAATCCGTCATTTACTAGAAAACTCGCTTTATTGCTTTTGATTGGTTTTCGCACGATTATTATATCATATAGTGTTGATGTCCTTAGTTAAAAAGTTAAAACTTCAACTATTTATTTCCCCTATTGTATTTCACGTGATCGCGATACTGCCACCAGGGTACAATCCAATCCGTGCCACGGCCGGTATGGGCGCTTGTACTGCATATAGTGTAGATTGCCCATTCGAACGATCGGAATATCGTCTTAGCATGACATGAAAATAAAATCCCATTTCACATTAAACACAAATAATAGAGTCGATTTGAAAGATGGATACGAGTATTCAGTAGTTTTGATGAACCGGCGTCGCTGTTTATAGTGTAAACTAGAGATGGCCTGGGAAGCAGTCCGCCAATTGACGTCACGACCTAGATATTAGACAGTGTCTTGAGAGAGCGCAGATAGAAATCTACAACGTTCATTTCTGCAACTAATATACGGGATTAATGTTTTTCTTTTTCGCAAATACTATGCGTAAGTCCTCGTAATAAAAAAGCGATTTTGTGTTAAGTCTTAGGCCTTTAAATTCAGGATGAATAATGTATGAGACGTTATTTACGTAGCAAATTAGATCATAGTAACTGTATGTCGTAGTGCCACTGTGATTATCATTTGCAGGCCACGTTCACTGCGAGTATACGGGAGAAAACACCGTTCTGCAGGTGAACCAGTTTTATGGTGACCGGACTAGCTGGATTTATGCACGACATTCACAAGTGCTAAAAGCACAAGTTGTTGAAGGGCTCATTACGAAATTCAGGACCAACATTAACATTGATATTGACGAGAATGCCATACTTCATGTTCCGAAAACTATTGTTGTCGATGGTACACATTTATTAGTCAGAGGTCGCGTCACATTCAAGAATCTGACCATTGAAAGAAATGGGAAAGTCGTGATGGATAAAACATCAGCGACAGCCAGTTATGGGACAGAGGGCTATCATTTGACAGCAACTGTTGGTACATATTTGTTGAGTTCTATTGTCTTGAAGTACGGTGCGCATTTCCAGTTCAGCGCGGGACTGACACTCACTGTCCAGACAATGGTCCTGAAGCGATACGTCAAGATTGAGGCTGATTTTGTGCATATCACTGCAGATATACTGGTGATGGAAAGAGCTGCAGAGTTGAGCGTTACTGGAAAGGCAACACGCCCTTCTCCTGGTGATGGTCATGGGAAAGAAGGAGGCTCTTACGCCAGCAGTGGGGGAATGGTAACGGGAACGGGAAAAGCATTTGGAACTCTATATAAGCCTGTACGGGCAGGATCACGTGGAGGGAATGGAGGTGCCGGCGGATCTACCTTGTACATTAAAGCAGATATGTTTTACCTTGATGGTACACTCGATGCAGACGGCAGTGCATCTGCTACGGGAGGCGGAGGCAGTGGTGGAAGCATTTACGTCCAGTGTAGACAGTCACTTCACGGACTTGGCACCATCACTGCCAAGGGCGGAGACACTACATTTCCACAGGGCGGAGCAGGAAGTGGAGGTCGTATTGCCGTTTACATGGGGAAGAATCTGTTTTACGGCAGAATGCACGCGTCTGGTGGCAAGGGGGGCATTGAAGCTGGTGGACCTGGGTCAATATACACACAACAAGGTAGCGTTGCCGATCATAACCTGCAGGAGAACCTTATCGTTGATAATGCATTTGGTCAAAAGAAACATTACCTGACTTTGGCTGAAGGTAACAGACTTGACCTCCTATTGAGCCATGTTACTATGTATAACTATGCGAAGCTTCAGATGGTGAGTGATGGAAGGAATCGCACATTACAAGTGGACAACATCAAAGGAGATGGTACCGGTCTATTACGCCTGCAGCGAAATCAGAAGGGCACCCTGGAACGAGTCTCATCCACAGAGTACGTCAGTTCGAAACTAAGGATCAACCTGGAATTGAGTGATGGCGGCGAATTCATTCTCTCTGAGACAACTTTCATCATGGGCAAATTCCCTGTTGCTCTGTCACTGGACGGGATCCTGCGTGGAGTTGTCAACATGTACATCGCTCAAAACCGCATAGTAACAATCGGCCGTCATGCTCGCATAGTACCCTTTAAGGAAACACCCCTGAGTAAACAATCTGATGTAACATTTTCTCTTCTACAACTCAACCCCGGTAGTAAGGTCATATTTGAGAAGGATATTGGTGCAAATATGGTTATCGGTACACTTAATGTGAAGTTCAGTGGCGAGATCACAGCAGATTACTTCAACATTTCATGTGCGGATATGAGCATTGAGGTGGCTGCCAAGTTATCAAGTTCAGCGGTCAATAGACCTGGCTCAATCAAGCTGGATGTATCAACCGGGAGGAGTCAACCTTTAACGGACCACGGTGGGGCAGGTCATGGTGGAATCGGGGGTGAGGCCAAAGACAAACCTGGCTCTAATGGCCTGACGTATGGTTCAGCATATCACCCCACAAATCCGGGAAGTCGGGCTACAGTTCATGGTGGCAGAGGGGGTGGTTACATAATTGTTGTGGCTGGTGGGATTATCATAAACGACGGGGAGATGTCAGTGGAGGGAGAGAGGAGTACATTAGGTGGGGGAAGCGGTGGAAGCATCTATGTCCGCAGTCTCACCACTGAAGGGATCGGTAACTTCTCGGTTGTTGGGGGCGACGGATTAGGTGACAGTGGAGCAGGGGCAGGAGGCAGATTGGCCATCAACTGTAGTTGGATGAATCGCTTTGAAGGCAGATATTTTAGTCATGGAGGATCAGCTGGCCAGAAATATCAGTCTGGGGGAGGTGGAACTGTGTATCTGGAAGAGACACGAAACTGGAAGCGGTACAACCAACTTCGTATCTTCAATTCCGACCATCCATTGGATTTGTACACGCAGATAGAAGGAAATGTCACGCGTGATTATGATTTTAGCGAACTTCATATCACTGGTCAAGCATACCTTCGTTTACCGGGTGAGAAAGAGGTGCGACTGACGGCTCGTAAAGTTATTGGCGACGGGACTGGCTTGCTTCATGCACGTAACCACCAACACTTGACCCTTGAGTACCAGCCAAATAAGAGAACAGCATTCACAGCGGCAGTTACACTGAAGGTAGACGAGGGTGGTGAAATACGATTCCCATCTACAGCATATATCTACGGCAACGGAGTAGTAATGCGCAGTGGACAAAAACTGACCTCGTTGCACCTGCTAGGTCAACTTACTGGAGTGTCACACCTGTTAGTGACAGAAGGAAAGAAGATTTACCTTGGACCAACTGCCCATACAGCTCACATGTTCCAAGATAATTACACATCAGTTGACACCGATGGTGTCTTCAGTTTTGGCCAGCTTGATCTAAAGAGTAAGGCTGTAATAGCGACAGCCAGTGACAGTCAATTCGCATGTAGTGCGGGGCGCATTGATATCCGATATTTAGCGAGAATCGAGACCGAAAACATGACATTGTCGGTAGGGACATTTAATGTTGAAGCCGGGGGTTTGTTGACCGTGGCTGCGTCAGACCGGCCCGAAGACATCCTTGACAGCACATTTGGGCTGGGGAAGGACGGAAGTACGCCTTCCGGTGGTGGACACGCGTGCAAGGGTGGAGATGGTGGCACTAACATTGGCGGTGGGTATTATGGGAGTCTGTTTGCCCCACAAGAGCGAGGTAGTCGAGGTGGTAGTCGCGGCAGTAGCGGCGGTGGAGGTAATGGTGGTGGACTCATACATCTTAACATCAGTGTGTCACTCTTCATCGATGGCACATTGACGGTGAACGGCGGTGACGGCCGTAGTGGTGGTGCAGGTGGAAGTGCTGGCTCCATCATGGTAACAGCAGGCGCCTTCGAGGGACATGGAAGTCTCTATGCCGCTGGTGGCGCGGGAAGTGCTGGAGGTTCCGCTGGCCGCATCAGCGTCAACGTCAATGGCTGGAACCATTTCCACGGTCGCTACGTTGCCACGGGAGGCAAAGGTAGTGATAGTAATTCACGCGGAGGCATGGGATCAGTATACCTACAAGACGTACGTTATATGCGCACACACAGGCAGCTCTTGTTGGATGGTGGTGGTGCCACTAGGAACTTGGACTACATGTTAGATGAATCTTCCGTGGTGAATTATACATTTGACGAGCTCCACCTGACGAATGGTGTAAAACTCCAAATGAAATATGGTGATGGTGTTTCTCGTCAACTCACCGCAACGAAAATATATGGCGACAATACAGGTCGTATTCATTTGCATTCAAGTCACACAGGCTTTCTAGAGAAAGCATCCACTCTGCAAACAACAATGAAATCACCGGCCAACATCTGGATTGATGAAGGAGCGAAGGCATACATGGCTACGATGGTATACATTCTCGCCCGAGGTGAAACTGCGCTTAAGGTTTGTTCATGTCCATTGTGATTGCTTATTTTATATGTACTGGAATCCCCGATTACTACACCATCGTGTTAATATTGATTTGATTTAAAGAAACAAGTATAACAACAATTATCTGTAGAAACAAGTATATAAAAAATAATTTTTCTGAAGGATTATACATACAGGTATTAACATAGCTGTTATAAGTGGTGATTGAATGCTTAACATGTTACTGTCGTCTTCGATGTGAAAACAACTAGAGCATTCAGACTCAAATTCGAGTACGATGGCAGGCATTACACTGTTTTGTTGATTGGCTGCTAGTTCATGTGGAAAAGTGTATTATTGAAATATCACTTTCTATTTTGCAATATTTGTCTCACCGGAAACTGAACATGTCTGTTACCTCCAGTGGCAAGGTGAAATCATTGGCATGCAACATTTGAGGATTTCCCCTAACAGCAGTATTGTAATTGGGAGTAAAGCACTGACGAGTTCATTGCTGGATGGCGTATACAAGAAAGGGACTCCAGGGAAGTTTCAATTCTCAAGTTTTGAACTTGGAGCAACATCAACGCTGGTGTTTCCTGTCCCAATGGAAATGGATTTCACAGTTGGATATCTGGTGAGTATTCATAGTAATAACATAATGCTGGCAGCGATGCGAATGGTGATGCAGTCGACCCATATCATGGGACAGTTTGTCAGATATTTTATTGTCAGTAAAACGATTGCTTCCTAGCATTATTTACGGCAGCATTGAGAAACACAAGTACCAGGTACATGCTCCTGCCAGTTTCACCAGTGCGTGATTCAAGAATAATGCTATAATATGAAGACATGTTTTACAACTAGATGTGATCTTTAAATCTGTACCAGTGATTTCATTTAATGGCGTCCATATAATGTTTTACACATTTTTTTGTCGTTTAGCAAAAAAAAACCTAACCATGTCGCTCACGCAGATGCCATGTGCTATATGACTAACGACGTAACTTATGTGAGACTCAAGCATACTATAATTCGAAAAAGGCAACAGAAACTAGGTATGCAAATTGTTTCTACTGAAAAGATAGTTCCCTGCAGCAGTAGTAGTAGTAGTCGTAGTAGTAGTAGTAGTAGTAGTAGTAGTAGTCGTAGTGGTGGTGGTGGTAGCAGCAGCAGTAGTAGTAGTAGCAGCGGTAAAGCTGTTTTAATGATGGTGGTCGTGTCATATGTTTCATTTTCCTATCTCACAATACACTCATACATCCACATGTATACAGCTTTTGATAACATATAATTTGGCGTACACGTTCGTCACTGAATTACAATAGCTGGTGTCACAAGGTGTCGTTGGTATATTCTGTTCAATGCCATAATAGTATTTTCGTCTTGACATTTGCAAATTCTTAATAAAATAGTCATAATATTTACTGTTTGCAGGATATCAAGTACAAAGCTCGTGTGACGGCAGAATTCTTTGAAATAGCAGCGGCAAATTTCATTCTTGAGCCTGGTGCTGAACTGAGCAGTAAGGGTCGTGGACATGTAAGTGCTGGACAAGGCAGAGGTCAAACTGTCGGCGCTGGAGCAGGACACGCCAGCCCAGGAGGCAATGGTAGGTTGTAACATTGTATCAATAATTACGCCGTTTACACATGTACACCGTCGCAGGCCATAGGTCATTGCTATGCTAAATACCCCTGGCCGGTCGTCTCTATAAAGCTGAGGATTGAGCAGAGTTCATAATCATAACTGTGCAATTATTGCAATTGACTTTGCCAGTCGCAACTGCTTCAGCTGTTGGAATAGCGCAAATACCCGCCCCAATTTAAAGACGGACACATGACTGGTGGGAATCACAGAATAATGACCCATTCACATCCTAAATATTCATGTAACACGAGAAGCTGAAATCACCCAAAATGTGATATTACATGACCGGGGGCCAACTATCTGGTACACACCTTGGTGGCGATTTCGTTGGCTGACATTAAAAGAGGAGGTTTTGAAAAGGGTGTGGGTAAAGAAGAGCTGGAAATCAGTTGCAGCGACCCCTGGTTCGCATGATGCACATGTACGGCGGTACAAACTGCTAAATGAACCATTTTTGATATGCTGATGTTGCCGTGTAAAATGACAAGCTTATTTTTTCTATATAAGTTGTACACATAACTCTTATGTTAAAGCAGGCCTGCTATTAAAAAACGTATCCATATTAGATACGACAAGGTCAGGGCTATGTATATACAGTTAAGCAATGAACATGGTAATTAGTACACATGCGCAGTGTTATTTATTAACATAATAAAACCTTAAATGTTTTCACAGCACAAAGCAGTAACTCAGTAATATAGAAGAATTGCACTTACAGATCCAGCTGGTCATGTGGGAGGTAGCTACTACGGTTCCATTTACGAGCCAAAGGATCTCGGAAGTCGTGGTGGGATTGGCACATCCAGCGACCCCGGAGGTCGGGGTGGAGGACGTGTCCACATCGTGACGCAAGGACTGTTCATTCTGGATGGCACAGTTGACGTAGATGGCGAATCTGGAACACGTGGCAGTGGAGGCGGCAGTGGTGGCTCCACTTGGATTGTTGCTGGTCAGTAACTATGCTTAAAGGTTTCTTCAAAATTTTCAAATATGTAATGTTCGTTTTGGCGTTGGAATTTGGGGCAATTGCCAAATTTCACATACACTTTTTGCCGACTTACTTTGTTGTATCATAGTGACATTAAAAAGGCACATGGTAACAGAAGTACGTATACACACATGCATACGCACGCGCGCGCGCACACACACACACACACACACACACACACACACACACACATTTGAGTAATACATCTACCTTGGATGAGTTTAATGCAATGGTGTAGAATTTCTGATGTTATTTTCTTAAAAGGTCCAAAATTATATGCAGGTAGTGGTCAGATTTGATTTATCGGTGGACAGTGAATGAAATGTTCTACTAAATGATGTTTTAGTGTATTCATGCATGTAAATTATTACAATGTTTGACATATTTTTTCATGACAAAAAAACAGAATTTGTTTTAGGACTCCATACAAATCTAGTAATGAATGTGATAGGACAAAAATGACTAGTAAACTGCAATAACTAACAGCAGTGATGCCAGTTGTTATTTTTCATAGCAAAATAATGCCATACTTGCCAAACATTGAGTGAACATACATAAACTATTCACACGCTCTTATTTTGAAACTGTCTACACAGAATATATTTGTGCCAAATATAATATGTTTTGCATACATTTTTGGTTGATCGTGTATGAAAAAATCTAAAAACCGTATAGAATATTTCTGATATGTTATGTAACATGTCTGTCTCTGTAGCAAATAATTAAATTATGTTTTATATAAATAAAAAAATTGTCTGGATTACCGCAATACCTGGAATTTCACAAAATGCTTAATCTCTGTTTCAGGAGACCTTCGTGGGCACGGCACAGTAACTGCTTGTGGGGGGAAAGGTGATGGTAAAGCCGGTGGTGGCAGCGGCGGCCGAATCGCATTGCATTCGTTGTACGACACACAGTTCCGTGGGGATTTGCTGGTAGATGGCCGCCAGGGCACACAGGGTGGCGATATGGGAGGTCCTGGAACCGTCTTCATGGAGGATACCCTACTATGGAACGCGAAATGGGAGAACAGGCTATACGTGGACGGCAAAGATCATCGGAATCCATCCGTCGTCATCTACGAAAGAAATCCACGCGCCGTTAGACTTAATTTGACACACGATAACAACGCTGATGTATCGTTTGACCACGTCCTACTAACAAATAACGCAAGTATTCAGTTTAGTTGTACATGCAAGCATAATGATAGTAGTTGCTAAGATGCACTGGTGAAATGTCCCATCGGCATCGGGTCAAAATGGCATGCCTTCGATTGTGATTGGCTTAGCAGTTGTGCAGTTTCTTCTCTTGTGACTGGCTATTCGGCACACTCGGATAAATATACGCAGATAAATAAAATATATTTTAACACAAATAAACGAAAACAGCTTTGTTTCAAACAAACTGAAACTTCAGTTGTACATATAAACACGCTTGTACATATGTTCTTTTTTGCACATTCTTATATAACACATAATCATGACATAGGGTAATACGTATTGTTACAACATAGTTAAGTCATGTTTTTTATATAATATTTGTTTAGCTAACAGTTTGACAATTGTTCTATTTCAGGTTTTGTTGGTGATTGATAACAGCGAAGATAGTTCCATCAGCTCCATCAACATCGGCATGTTGCTGGGAGACAGGACTAGCACCTTACACATGCGTTCGTCACAGAAATTCTACATTGAATTTGCGCCATTATTCCCGAAGCGGTCTTCTCCGCCATGCAACTTCATCGTCGACTATGGCAGTGAGATTTGGCTGTCACATGACTTCCGATTGATCGGCCTTGCTGACGTAGCGATGCAACTGAACGGGCACATGTCTGGCGTGTATAACATCACACTTGAAGAAGGCCGCAAGTTTGTGCTGGGAGTGAACGCGTCAAACGCACGATACATCGAGGGCAAATATGTGTTGTCTCCTGAAGGTGGGTTTGTAAGGATGTGATGATGCGATCTATAATGCTACACTACCGCATTAATGTCATCTCTCAATAGTGCATGCTATACAAGAGAACCCACGATGGGTGTATAATGAAACTGTACTCATATTTTCGAAATTGTGACATAATAATAATTGTAAAACTTCTATAGCGCCTATATCATTAAATAAGTCAAGCTCAGAAGCGCAACAAACAAAGTCCTTTAGCTAGTCATACACGGGACAAGCAAAAGTTGTCATTGCAACTTGGAACCACCGAAAGTGTATGGTGGAAAAGCAATTTCAAACAAATAGGTTTTCAGTTTTTTACGAAAGGTGTCTCTAGTTTCAGAAGATTTAATCGTTACGAGGAGTTGATTCCAAATTGTTGCCGCAGCCACAGAGAAAGCACGTTTGCCAATATTCAGCTTACTTTTAGGAACAAAACGTTTGGAAACGGATGATCTAAAAAAACACTTTTGTGAAAGATAACATGGTTACTTGATCGTGAATATTTGGCATGGCAGCCACCATGGAATTCAAAGCGAATATTCTAGGTTAAAATTAAATAGCATAAATAGATTCTTAATCAAATACAAGAATATATATTAAAAATAAACACGTGTGTACTATAGAAGCTGATAAAATAAAAATTGCGTGATGCAGCAGAGGACAACATTCATGACGTTGGTTAATTTGCAGTGGTTCCACATCACACAATATTATTGGTATGGTAAGCCTACAACTATGCTATCTTTTATGCGTTTATCATACAACATAAAAAACACTGATCCACGAATTCGATTTTCCGTCATTAATGCACTATTATTCATTCCAGAAAGAATGCAAAAATGTATATGAAATGTTCACAGCAGCATAGGCACTGTACCAAATATCACTACATTGGTGACGTAATGTGACATTAGTGTTATATGTACTTGTGCTGCAGGAGAGATGGTGCTAAGTGATGTCTCTCTCGAGGCCAACTCCCTCCTGACTCACCCACAACACCTCCACCTTGTGGCGTCATCTGTGCTCATGAGACACGCGTCACGGCTGTTGGGTCGCAACATCACTCTTGAGGTCGCACATCTGCATATGGAGGGAGAGGCTATACTGAACACAACTGGACGTGGTCCTGTCGCAACTGACCATATGGCTGCCGTTGATCCAAATGGCTACGGTCTGGGTGGTGGACATGGAGGATTTGGCGGCGGCTCAGACACAGTTAACTTGATGAATGGTCAGTGTTGTGTGTCTTCAAAATTAACAAAGTCGTGATCGTAACACTTCCAGTGTTTTTCTTTTCTATTGTTGTTTAGTTGTAGTTATCTTGCATGTACGTCGATGTTGACGTCCAGTGCAACCTGCGTTAACAGCCACCTGTCCATACCGACAAACTATACAACTACCACATTTTAAATTTCCGATTGGCTAGTTTTCTACAGAACTGTACAACGATTTACAGATGTTATATTTTGCCATCTTCCCGTTGATACTTTATATATGTATGCATTCTGCAAATCTTAAGCTATGTTTGGAAGGAACAGCTATGTGCCTGCATGGTACTCAGTAACTCTGCACATTTCATATAAATTGCCGCAGTTACATTATGTAATACAAAAATGTGATCACATCTCTAAATTCTGAACAATTATTATATGACAATATAAAGAAGGTTAAAAATCTTTCTAGAGTTTGTTAATATGATTGTGATATATTTTTCTGGAATTATTTTAATCTTTCCATACAATTTTTTGTAAAATACACAGGACTAATATATGCTTGTATTTACATAGTTATTTATCTGGTCAAGAAACATGTTATTCCAATTAGATTCTTCAGGATTAAATATATCATGATCTATTTTCAAAGAGAGAATAGATTGATTAAATTAAATACACAAAAACAAAACACTAAAATGATATAAAGGTATGGGAATTATTTATAAACGAAGCAGTGTGCAATGTAAATATTAGATACAGGTCCAGGAATGTGTATGTTGTCACATTGCCCTGTTGTAAATTATGTTATGTGTAATGTAAGGTAATTTCTCACTTCATATCACCACATCTTATAACACAGTACTTAAATTAATGCACATGCAGCAGCTGTTATAATACTTACCGTACTGTATTGTATTGTATTGTATTGTATTGTATTGTATTGTATTGTATTGTATTGTATTGTATTGTATTGTATTGTATTGTATTGTATTGTATTGTATTGTATTACCACTGATATGTTTGCTTTAATTTATGTTGTATTTAATTTCTTCATATATGTAATATTTTACGAATAATGTCGTATTGTCCCACAAAATAGCTCTCCATTATTCTACAATTGCAACTATCTGTTCAATGTTCTCAACTATAATTAAATAATCACAAGAATACCAATTTGTGTTTGTACATATAAAATTTGTAATTGGTAACTTAATCATTGTTTATGGACAGCAGCCGAAAGTCGTTGTAGTCCTTCACAAAAAATGGCAATAGTTATTTTCCTTTTCACCATAATAACTAGCTAATTTTAAACACTGCAGCCAATATTTTATCCAAAATATTTAACATAATTATGATTTGTTTCTTATATGTGCTGATGGATTATCCTTTTCCACAAAGCTTTGATTAAACATGCCAATAGTGGTAGACTTTAAAGCAAATGCACTTGTTTATCTCTTCCAGGTGTACCCTATGGTTCATACCTAGAGCCCTATGAACCTGGCACTGCAGGAGGTGGCACAAAAGGAGGCTGCGGGGGTGGAGTAATCAGACTTGAGGTATCACGAGATCTACATCTAGATGGCATCATTCATTCCATCGGTTCTGCTGCAACTGAAGGCAACAGTGGTGGTGGCAGTGGAGGCAGCATTCGTGTCATGGCTACAACGTTCTCAGGTCACGGTGAGGTCAGTGTCGAGGGTGGTAGAGGACACGGACTTGGCTACGGGGGTGCTGGTGGTCGTATTGCTGTGAGGGTGTTATGGAGGAGAGAGTATGTGGGGCGCTATGTGGCATATGGAGGATATGGCGGAGATGGGCGATCAGCAGATGCCAGAGGTAACGCTGCCGCAGGTACCGTGTATTACACATCCAGTGATAGTCTGACAGCACGAAAATACATTAACACCACCAGTGGTATCACTTTCAAAGACGACTTCCGCATGCTGTATATTGACAATGACAATCGTAACCACAAACTGCCAACAATAATTGAGAATGATGATGGCAGCAATTTATTCGAGTTTGAAGAAATTCTATCTCGTAATCATGTGGTTCTGGAGATGACCCACCCTAGCGCAGAGCTAATTGTCCATAAGTTCAAAGGCGATCGAACTGGATTGTTCCGTATGCTAACTGGACAGAAAATACACGTTGAATACGTCGCATCTGCATTGGGCTATACGGTGGCGCCTGTGAGTTATGAGATCGCAGTTGGGGCGGAGATCGTTCTGCCGTCCACAGTCGTACTATTGGGAACACGCACCGTGATTCGGGGTAAGATTGTCAACGTGCACAATTTGACAGTGGCAGAGGGTGCCAAAACTGTATTCTACTCGACGGCACAGACAGCTGTCTTGCAGGATGGAACCTACAGTCATCTAACGGAGCCTGGCAATATCACGTTTGCCGCATTCACTGTGCAGCGAGGGTCAGTGTTGGATCTGACACACATTGGTGGTGAATTGACGTTGCGTGCGGACACATTCCGAGTGAAATATAACAGTGTCATCAACATGAACCGTGGCCGGATAGAATCAAATGAAGCAGTCATTGAAACTGAAGGTTTGGTCAATTTGAACGCCACTGGACATGTCGCGGAGACTGGACCTGGTCGAGCTATGACCTCTGCCACGAAACAGGGATACGGTGCATCACACGGTGGACACGGAGGAACACCAAAAGGTGTGCCGACAGGTAAGTTGATACATATTCCACTGAGAGATGTACACGCATATAAATTCAGGTGACACTTTATTTTACTGTTACCTTTATAAATAAATATACTAAGTCTGAAACAGCATGCATTTTTAATATATAATTTGGTTACTTTGTGTTATTCAGTGTATATGTTAATGTGTATTGTTTGGCCGAGGATGTTACTCACTACCGGGATATTTTTGCGTTATGATTCCCTTGATGTTTTTTTCATCTTATTGAATCGATGTTTCCCAAAGATGGTTCAATATTTTGGGATTGGTGACCCAAAATAACTAAGAAAACCAGTCTTCGAATCGTGTACTGCTGTGCACAAAATTGGGCAATTGTTGTCATTCTAGTTCACGCCCCTGTATGAATGAGTAACTGTCAGACAGTGGTGGATATTTGTGTACGAATAGTCTTCGCGTATTAATTGCAACGCGGTGTCCAATAGTACAGGTCCGCCAAGGAGTCAAGTGAAACCTGCTTTGAGCAATCCTGAGGATTGGATACTGTTCTACAGAAGAACTTACCTTTTACTTTGTATACGCTTTGTTTCACTGGAAGTTATGAACTTACGAGACCCAGTAAATGCAATAAATTAAAACTGTCTTTATCACAATATCTACATTGCACCATGTATATTTACTAATTATTAATATAAAATATTATCTTTTAATAGGAATTTTTAATTGTACTGTTTCTCAACTAGGTAAACCCTATGGATCCCTGTTTGAGCCGATGCACCTGGGAAGTGGTGGAGGGAACGGAGATGGAACGGGAGGTCAAGGAGGCGGACAACTGATTTGGGACAATGGTCAAATGTTTGTACTGGATGGATATTTACTTGCTAAAGGTAATCCCGGACGTGGCAACAATGCTGGTGGTGGATCTGGAGGCAGCCTCTTTGTGAAGACTCTCAATCTGACAGGATTTGGTTTGGCTGACGTCAGCGGAGGACATGGTTCTGACACTGGTGCTGGAGGTGGCGGTGCTGGAGGAAGGCTTGCTGTGCACATCGCTTTTGCAAACAAATTTTCAGGGCGGTTACACGCCGTAGCAGGCAAAGGTAGTGGGCAGTTGCCAGGTGGTGCTGCCGGCACTGTCTACGTCGAGGAAAGTGACAGAGGGCCGCAGTACAATGAAATCAAGTACGACCGAACACACAACCGTACATATTTTGCAGTGCAGCATCGTCGTATCGAAATTGACAACGAAAATATCGATGCCCATTTCTACACAGACCACGCAGAACCATGGCTGTATACCACACTCAACGAAGGTGACAAAACCATGTATATATTTGATGAAGCCTTACTCACAAGACATGGAAACATGCTAATTGACTACCCCGACGAAAGTTTCCAGGTTGCCGTGAAGATTCAGAAGTTTCTAGGGGACAGGACTGGTCTGGTTCACTTGCGTAAAAACCAGACGTTGTTTGTGGGATATGATGAATCTGAAATGAATGAGACGCGTGCACCATGCAGTTTCCGAATTGATGCTGGCTCGGAGATTTACCTGCCAGAGACAGTTGACATGCTTGGAACACGCACGATTCTTGCTGGCCGGATCACTGGTGTGGATAATATGTACATCACATATGGGGCTGACATCGTTTTCCTTTCAACTGCGCAGACAGCGCGTGTTGAAAATGGATCCTATATCATGCTTACAACACCAGGCAACTTTTCGTTCACAACCATCTATGTAGAGCGGGGCTCAAAGGCAAATTTCAGTCAGATTACAACGGTATTGAGCATTTACTGTGCCCTGTTAAGGGTGAAATACCAAAGTCAGCTAGTAATGAACGGTGCACAGATCTTCTCCACCAATGCCATCATTGAGAGTAGAGGGGTGTTCCACATGGATGGAAGAGGATGGCCAGCTGAGACCGGTGATGGACATGGAGTCACCCTTGAAAGTGGAGTGGGCACAGGTGCAGGTCATGGTGGCTGGGGAGGTGCCCCGGGTGATTTCATAGGAGGAATGCCGTATGATTCCGTCTTTGGTCCAATGCGGAACGGCAGTGGCGGAGGTATGTATGTCTATATCATAATGTTGCAATACCATATTAATGTTTCTTACTTAAATATGTGTGTATCTGTCTGTATAAAATGTACGTGTGTACAATATATGTATAATATATATATATACATTTATATATATATATATATATATATATATATATATATATATATATATATATATATATATAATGTGTGTATACTGTATACGTACATGTGTATGTGCACATGTTCGTATAAATTGGCAGATATCTTACTCATGAAAAACTATTTTTTACATTACGCATTTCACTGGACGGACGTATTGTTATAAACACGATATATGTGTATATAATATATATTATCTAATATAATATATATATACATGTAATATATATATATATATATATATATATATATATATATATATATATATTATATATATATATATATATATATAATGATGTACTCTATCAGTGGTATTTTCAGTCTAAACCATGGTCATTTAGTTATTACAGACATTGGCAGCTTGGTACATATTTGCCAATTGTATGTTGCAGGTAATGCTGGAGGCGTCGGTGGTGCCGGTGGTGCCGTCCTCTACTGGGATGTAGCCGAACTAATGGAGCTGGATGGTTCACTGCGTCTGCGTGGCATGGCCGGTGAAGGTGGCAATGCAGGTGGTGGAAGTGGTGGCGCCTTGCTAATAAAGACAACCAATATGACTGGTCACGGTCTGGTGGCGGTCAATGGTGGTGCTGGCGTTGGCACTGGTTGTGGTGGTTCTGGCGGACGTGTAGGTATCCACTGCAGGTGGCGCTACCAGTTTGGTGGACAAATCGACAACTTCGGTGGCGACGGTGGGCCTGACCACAAAAGCTCTCGTGCTGGAGCATCTGGGACCACATACAGGGAGGAGAACATGCGAGAGTTGGAATACAGACTGCAGAAATACGACAAAGTTCATAACACAACCTTCCTTGCTGTTGACCATACCTACATGCACACAGGCAATGAAGGAAAACACAGTCCGGCTGCGACACTCATTATGGAGGATGGACGTGATTATTATGAACTGGATGAACTAGAATTGACTGGCACTACACGCTTGCTTCTGTTCCACCCCAGTCACATGCCACGTATCACACTCGTGGTTCACAAGTTCATTGGGGATCGCACCGGCCAGCTGCATCTGAAGACACGACAGACTGCCTATATTGAAGTCGTCGAATCTGAGACCAATCGCACAGAAGCACCATGCCGCTACATTGTAGATGAAGGTGCCGAGATTGTGTTACCATCTGAGACACATATCACCGGCATAAGTAGTACTCTTGCAGGCCTCATCACTGGTGTTCAGCATTTGTTCGTTGAAGACAGAGCCTTTATTGAGTTTATATCGACTGCTCAAACAGCACTCATCGAAAACGATACACGCATCCACATGACACAGCCTGGAAATTTTACCTTTGACACGTTTACTGTGAAAGCAGGTGGTATCATTCAGTTCACGAACATCACTGATTTGATTTATCTTCAAGTGAGTGAATTTCGTGTGAAATACAATGGGACACTTTACATGAATCACGCAGAAATAGAATCGTCATTTGCATGGATTGAGAGTCAAGGGATATTTCAATTGGACGGGAAGGGGTACGCAGCCGAAGAAGGTCAAGGCAGGGGTGTAACTATCAACAACATAGGGTATGGAGCAAGCCATGGTGGCTATGGTGGTGTAGTTACTAATGAATCGGAGTCAGCTGAACCCTATGATTCTGTTTCTACACCCAGCGAGGTAGGAAGCGGTGGGGGAAATGGTGGTGGTATCGGTGGGGCTGGAGGTGGAAAGTTGCTTTGGAAGGTTGGCCAGAATATTGAGATAAATGGTATGCTAATGCTAAAAGGAATGGATGGAAGCGGTACTGACGCAGGAGGTGGTAGCGGTGGCAGTGTCATGATATATACAACCAACATCACAGGACATGGGGTGATTAATGTCATCGGAGGCAATGGCATAGGAAAGGGTACAGGTGGTTCTGGGGGTCGTGCTGCTATTCACTGTAGGTGGCGGTACTGGTACGGAGGCCAGCTCAAAGACCGAGGTGGCAGTGGTGACTCAAACTGGAATATCACGCGTGGTGCAGCTGCTGGCACAGTATACGTGGAGAACAACTTCAGACCTCTGCAATACCGTATACTGAAATATATGCCTGGCACCAACAACACCTACTTTGAGGTTGATCATAAGTACGTGCACATTGACAACGAAAACAGAAAGGTGCCAGTGGCTACAATGATAATGGAGCCACAGACAACAACATATGAGTTTGACGAGATGCAGTTAACAGGGGATTCACGTCTCGTGTTTTACCACATACCCGACTCTGAAATCAATGTGACAGTTCACCGATTCATAGGTGACAAAACTGGGCGGGTTCACATTCGGGATCACCAGAAGCTATTTAGCGAATTTGCTGAATCAGTATCAAATGTAACAGAGGCACCTTGCAGCTACGTGATTGATGTTGGGGCTGAACTACTATTGCCAACAGAAGTGCGTCTGCATGGAACAGACACGAAACTAGACGGTATGATAACCGGCGTTCATCATTTATATATCGAGGCTGGCTCTACTGTTACGATCAGCTCAACTACACAGACAGCACAGATGGAGGACGAGAGATATGTGGATGTCACGACGAAGGGGAATATTTCTGCAGCAACGGTAAACGTAAGAAAAGACGGTCTGTTGCAATTACGAAAGATAGAATCTGATCTGACTGTGACAGTGGGTTTTCTGGAAGTGAAATATAAAGGGTTGATTGAGATGAATCATGGCTACTTGGATCTGGGTGATGCTGACGTGGAGACGACGGGTAGAATTGATTTGAAGGGGCGAGGGCATACGGCGGGACATGGAGAGGGTGCTGGGTCGTCAGGTTGTGGGGGTAGTTACGGAGGTCGTGCTGGTGGGGGTGGTTCAGACGTATGTCCTGAGCTCTCATATGGATCCACATTCCGTCCGACAGACTTCGGTAGTGGCGGCAGTGGTTCGGGAGGAGGCACTGGTGGAGGCCATCTTAATATCAGAGTAGGACGGATGTTTTCTCTCGACGGCTTGGTCACTGTCTCAGGAGATGACGCAACCGATGGGGGCGGTGGTAGTGGAGGCACGCTACTCGTTGAAGCCTATAACATGTCTGGACACGGTGTGTTCGATGCAAGTGGTGGATCCGGCAAAGGAACAGGCGGTGGAGGCAGTGGGGGTAGAATAGCCGTCCACATCACTTTCAGTAACTTGTATGGTGGAATCTATGATGCGAGTGGAAGGCGAGGTGGTAATACATGCGCTCTACCAAAATGTATCGGAGCTCCAGGGACCATCTACAAGTATGAATCTAATCACGGGCCACAGTACCGTGACCTGAAGTATAACCCCAGACTCAACGCAACCTTGGTGAAGCCTGACCACTCAAAGCTGACCGTTGATAATCACGACTTGATCACAGACAATCCTGCAATGATCATGGAGACAAATACCATCTATTACGAATTTGACGAGGTTCAGGTTGAAGGCCATTCGTACGTTCATTTCTACCAGCCAAATACCAGCGTCATCGTGAACATTGTGATCCATGAATTAACAGGCAACAAGAAGGGACTTGTCCGTGTCCAACGTACACAACGTCTTATTATCAACTTTGTGGAGTCAACGCATACCTACTTAGAAGCACCATGCGGCTTCCATGTCGACCGTGGCGGCGTTGTTGTCCTGCCGACGAAGGTCATCATTCTTGCTGAGAAAGTTATCCTTGAAGGTCGAATGACAGGAGTCGATGAACTGATTATAGAGCGACAGGGGCAATTTGTGATTTCTGGTGACGCCCACACTGGCACTCTGCCAAATGTAATCATGTGGTATACGGACAATAAAGATGACCAGTACACTCCTGGTTATGTCCAATTCCAGATCTTATCTATTCAGAACGCTGGTCAGTTTACCTCTGATATCGGATCGTTGGAGCTATTTGTAGACGCAGGTGATATTGTGGTCAAAGCGGGCGGCTTGCTGGCATTACTTTGTCCAGTCGCTCAGCTGAACTGTAGTGTGCTTGAATTGGAGAAAACGAGCAAGATTGATGGAGCGGGTCAGGGCTTCCCGGGAGGACAGGGACCGGGACGGGGAACTGCAGCTGCCAATGATGCGTCGGGTGGAGGCAACGGCGGTAAAGGTAAACGAAATAGCCAAACTACGCATTTTATGCAACATAAGTCTTTGTTTTATTATTGTGTGCTGCTTGCGAATACAAGTCAGTGTTCCATTTCAAGGGAGGGATTTATAAAACTATCTAAAAACAAAACAGTGTGTGTGTGTGTGTGTGTGTGTGTGAGAGAGAGGGAGAAAGAGAGAGAGAGAGAGTATGTGTGTGAGTTTGTGTAATCTGTTCTCAAAGAAATTGTCAAACTATCTGTAGGTGGCAATGCAAAAGACAACCATGCATTCGGAGGTGCTGCTGTTGGTTTGATACACCACTGTGTGGAACGAGGTAGTGGCGGAGGCGGCTCACAGGGTGGCGCCGGTGGTGCACATCTCTACATAACTGCACAAGTGAGTTAATTTTTATTAGCCAGTTGACCTTAACCATCCCTTCTATTCATGCCCTTAAAGGTAACGTTATTACGCACCATGTATCAAAGTAAAATACTCGCTCAGAAGCGCTACAAACGTAAAATATGTCGTAATAAATTGATTAACATTACAATTAAACAGAATTTGCATGACGAAATGCCGGCACAGATGGAGTGGGGACGGGCCACAATAATAATATAACTTATTATAGTTCTAGTTGTCGATTGATGAAAATAAACTAAGGCGATTGGGGAAATTGTGTATATTATGGTAATCATTCTAGCAGTAGTTATATGGCGTACGTGCTCTAGGAATGTGGCTTTGTCTTCATTAAAACGTGTGTGCCTAACAGTTATATCACATTAGTTGCATGTTACGTTTCCTTTGTTGTAGAAAATGACTGTTGATGGAGAGATAACGGTGAATGGAAATCCAGGCAGGAACAATGCTAAAAGTGGCGGTGGAGCTGGCGGCAGCATGCTCATCAGAACGTTTGAACTCCGCGGCTATGGCAGCATTGACGCAAATGGAGGACGTGCATATAGCAGTGAGTTTAAAACAAACAGTTTGTATTTCTGGAATTGTACATTGTAACAGTAACAGTATTTATACATTGTCACAATTCGGGCCAACACTGAAATCATCATCATCATCATCATCATTGTGCAGCCGTAGTGTCCCGTGGCTGAGCGAAGGCCTTACCATGCTGTTGTGCGCTATCTTTTGCCAGATGGTGCCCTTCCAGTTCTTCTTGTCTACTTCGTCTCTCCAGTGTCTCGCTGGTCCTCCTCGAGATTATTTTCGTTTTGTGAGGTTTCCATGTGATATGCATCGGTCATCTTGTATTCTACTAACGTGTCCTGGCCAGGTCCACTTCTATCTTCTGACACAAATCTTTTCTCTTACCCAGATGTTTGTTTTATGTCCCGGTATGTTTTGTTTAGCATACTTCTTTCAATCTTTGTCGGTGCGGTTGCTAGCTTATTCTTTGCCAGGATGGTGAGGGCCCATGTTTTGGCGCCGTATATCATTGCTGGAAGTGTGTATGAGTTGTAAACGTATTCAAATATTACCCTTCAAGAGGTTGTGGAGCTAGGCGAATGTTATACAGCTGGCCATGGTTTCTCTTTGAATCTCCTTTTCTTGGTGATTGCCTCTAGTGCTGTATTAATTACATTATAACATATCTATATGTTGTCAAATTTGTTTTGTATTAGCAGTTCCAAATGCAGTGGTTATGATGAATGTTCATTGTCTTGCTAGGTAATGGAGGCGGTGGTGGAGGCTGCATTTCAGTCTACCTCGGACAGTGGTCAGTCTTCCATGTCAGCATGCGAGCAGTTGGAGGACGTGGAGGAGACCCTGGAGGCCACCCGGGCAGTCCAGGCACTGTCTTCATCGAGACAGCCAACGCGGAAGATGTGCATCGACAACTACATATCGACGGTGCTGATATTTGCAGGGAAACTAAATGTGACTACCCCAGCGATCTGACAACTACCAACACTGTTCACACCATAAATGATGTGTATCTCACGCGCAGAGCATGCATGGCTGTGAAAGCGGTAAACTGATTTCATAGTTTCACATTAACATGTCCATGTGTATTTTATAATAGGATAACCATACTATCTCATCTCTTTATAGTGTTGTTGAGTCTGGTTTATTCTATATATATATATATATATATATATATATATATATATATATATAATATATATATATATATACATATACATATACATATACATATACATATACATATACATATACATATATATATACAGTTTTCGAAATTCGTCACATTTTTTACTTTCCAGAGGACAAGTAGAAAATAATATTTCACTTATCCCACAACTACATTTTATAACCTACTTATGGATAGCATACTGTCTAATAATATTAAACACGCATTGTAACTGATAATTATAAAGGAGATTGGTGTGACATGCAGTCATAGAGTGGATACTCAGTGCCTGTTATGTTTACAGGGTAGCCTCCATTTTGACCGCATCATCGGGGATGGCACTGGTCTGATGGAGATTTACGATGGTCACAATGTGACAATTGACAGTAGTAATTTGCGAACACACATACGGACACATACCCGACTGTACCACGGTGCTACGTTGATCCTACCTGACATGAGTTACTTTGAGCTGGTGACTGACATTCGGGGCATGGTGAGCGGAGTTCAGACCCTATTTGTCCGTGGCCACACCACACTGTACCATACGGGCTCCATGAGTAGTGGATCTGGAGCAACTGATGGTCATTACTGGCTCACAGAGATCACGGTTCTCAATAGTGGCTATGTGGAAGTGGCTGTTTCAAGTGCACGTGACCTTGATCGTGGCATTCACCTCGAAGCAGAGCTGTTTGATGTCGATTACGGTGGCAAAGTTTCCATTAACGGCGCATTCACAGTCTCGGCAGCTAGAGTGAACATTGAGAAGGCAGCAGTTATAGATGGCACTGGTTACACATCTTCAGCAGGACCTGGAAGTGGTCCGGATCGCACTAGTGGAGGCGGTGGTGCAGGTTACGGAGGTTCAGGTGGATACCCAGGAGGGGTGACATATGGTGGGAGATACCAACCTAGGGAGAAAGGAAGTGGTGGTGGAAACCGCTTGGCATGTCGTACATACTACTCGACCAAATCCGGTGGCACTGGAGGAGCTGCCGTGAGGTTTGGTGTCAGCATACTGATGTCAGTAGAGGGGTGGCTGAAGATGAACGGTGCTTCCGGACAACCAGCTGCAGGGGGAGGTAGCGGAGGTGCTATTTGGCTTGATGCTTCCTACTTGGAAGGCTGGGGTAAACTTCATGCAACTGGAGGGACAGCAACCGGGATATCTGGTAGTATTTATTGTTCGTCTTATACTTACGGTGGCGGCGGCGGGGGTGGTCGTATACGCGCTGTCACGCCACGCTACGGCAACAAAGTGGTCCTGAATCGTCACCGTGTCACAGGTGGCACTGCTGCAAGCCAATCTTATTACGGAAGTAGTGGAACGTGGACGGTTAACGCCGGAAACGAATGCTCTGGTCACGGTGTGTGGACAATGACGTCGTCATGTCAGTGTAACAATGGTTACGTGGGTGACGACTGTCAGTATTCGTGTGATGCTGACGTGACTTGTAGTGGCCACGGCACATGTGGTGACCACGGTCAGTGTGTATGTGACACTGGTCGAGCCGGGTACCACTGTGAATACGCGTGTGATCCGACTACCACCTGCAGTGGCCACGGTCACTGCTCTCCGTGTGGCATTTGTGTCTGTGATGGTTGTTTCCATGGTGACAACTGCTTTCACAAGTGTCATGGCGGTGGACAGTGTATTGCAGATCGCTGTGTCTGTGACAGTTGTCACTTGGGAATGCACTGCGAATCCACGTGCAATGGTCATGGAGTGTGTGTTGATGGTAGCAACAACTCAAGTCGGTGTAAGTGTGATGCCACGTGGCGAGGAGAGTTGTGCACGCGTCCAGGTTGTCCTGGCGAAACGGAAGACTGCAGCGGAAACGGCTTGTGCAATGCTGCTGACCACGTTTGCTACTGCAATCCTGGCTGGTCAGGTACGTCGACGTACGGATAAAATAAATAACGACAAATAGCTTACTTCTGTAACTTATGGATTCAGCAATGTTGTAATTAGTATAAGTTTCCTTTTATTTCAGTGACAATTGTTCTTTACTTTTCATTTACAATCAATGTTTAATAGAGATCAGGTTATCATAAGTATGACCATTGGTTTTTCACAATTTGCTCTTTTAAATATGTGTATTTACTTTTATCATGTTTATTTTACTGACGTGCGCCATTGTTGTATTATAGGCGATGATTGCGCCACGCCCGACTGCCCTGGTTATCCGAGCTGTAGTGGGCGTGGCTTCTGTGACGGCTCCACAGACCCCCCACGATGTTCCCGCTGTGACTCTGGATGGTATGGCGAGAGTTGCTCTGACCCGTGCGTGATGGGCGCTCACAACGAGGACAACACAGAGTGCGTATGCAACGTCACTTGTTATCACGGTGGCGGCTGTGACATCGAATGCTCCAACATGGGACATTGTGACGCTCATGGCAAGTGTGTGTGCAATAGCAAAGCTAGCGGGACCCACTGTGAAGTTCCATCTTGCCCGCGGAGCGAACAGTATAAAGGCGTGTGCTCATCCCACGGTGTGTGTAACTTTGATACACACGAGTGCACATGTGACGCTGGGTGGATGGGTCCAGCTTGTGACCTTGGTGATTGCCCGGGGGAGCCTAACTGTTATGACCGTGGCTACTGCAATGTCACCTATGACACACCCCGCTGCACGGACTGTGTTGGACCTTGGATGGGACATGGTTGTAATGACCCATGTGTCAATGGGACGGACACGCCAAAGGACTCCGGGAATTGTGTTTGCGATCCTGGTTGGGTGGGAGTTGGATGCGATTCAGAATGTTCTGGTCATGGATCATTTAATGGAATTAAATGTGTGTGTGACTACGACTCGGGCTATAAAGGAAAGTTCTGTGAAATCAAGGGGTGTCCCGGATTGTACGAACTCGATTGTAGTGGCAGAGGTAAATGCAACACAAATTTGTGATTCTGTTACATATTACGTTTCATTTATATCAGCATAAACCTCCAACGCTTAAAGCCATACAATGCGCAGCCAACAGTTACTACATAATGGTTCTGATTGTGGTTTAATTTGATAATTCAAGACTGTAGTGAACGACAACATTAATTAAGTATTTATAGCCTAATAGTTGCAGTCGGTTCGATTACAAAATGTGTATGTTTATTAAAATTATTCTATTAAAATAAAGAATATACGGGTTCAATAAAATTAACAATCATTCAACTATTGCGAACAAAAATTCCAATTGGTACTATATGCAGTCTTGATACCACATGTGTTTGAGTAAGTATTTGGTGACAACCTAGGTGTATACCTGTATGTACGACAATATATCTCACGATAACAGTGTTTATTTGTATACAAGCATAATTTAGCTCTTACATGTTTTGTTTGATGTATGACAATTGTTGACATTTGCCAGGTGGTTGCGACAGTGGGACAGCGGTATGTAGCTGTGACGCCGGCTGGTCAGGACGAGGCTGTGAGATTGCCGACTGCGCTGGTACACCAAACTGTAATAATCGTGGCTACTGCAACGGAGCATTGGCGACACCCGTATGTGAGTGTAATGATGGGTGGATTGGTCATGCGTGTGAGCTAGAGTGTCTTCATGGGGAGAAACAACCTCCTGGCAGTAACAACTGCGTGTGTCACCCTGGTTGGACGACGATCGAATGCAACGTGGAGTGTTCATCCCACGGCAAAATCGACGACAATGTCTGCGTCTGCGATGATGAATGGAGGGGCATGTTATGCGACATACCAGGATGCCCTGGTGAGTTATTGTCACAATGACTATATAGGAACAAAATGACGTGTGACTGAGCTACTTGTCCATTTTTACCACAGGTATATACTTAATAGTGGATGTACAACTACAATTGGTGTGAAACCAATTGAGTGTTAGCTACACCTGTAAGACATATGACAAGTGTTGACTTAGTTTCTTTGGAGACGGAATGCTTTGTTCACGCTTCTTTTTTCTGATATCACCTTTATCTATGCTGTTATTGTCAGTTACCTCGACATAATGTTAGATTTATGTTTCTTTGTGAATGTTTTAAATATTGATCATTGGCAACTACGGATATAACAAGATTCGAGGTGCAATATAAAGAAATTTGTATTTCAGGAAAAGAACTTGACTGTACAGGCCACGGTATGTGCAACGCAGCTACACACGAGTGCACATGTCACCCGGGGTGGACATCCAGTGGTTGTGAAGTCCCGGATTGTCATCGTCTCAATTGCAGCGGGCGTGGGTTCTGCAATGCCACCCTCGACCCTCCACGATGTACAGGCTGTGTCCCTGGGTGGATGGGCAAGTTATGTGACGAGCCATGTGTCAATGGTACACAGACTCCACCAGACAGTGGCCGCTGTGACTGTCACCCATGCTTTGCTGGTAAAGGGTGTGACAGTGAATGTTCGGGACACGGGCACTGTGACGGTGTGACATGCAAATGTGATGCTGGATACCGAGGTGACAAATGTCAGTTTGGTGGTTGTCCTGGCGAGGAGCACGACTGTTCTCTGCACGGCTCCTGCAACAGTGCGACACATAACTGCATTTGCTTGCCAGGTTAGTATGTGTAATCAACAATACATTTTCATGCAATAATGTGTGTATGTTCGGGCATGCATGCATGCATGGCTACTTGTTATGAACGCACATGTCGTTTTTGATTGGTTTGTTGGTAATCAGTTAGTGGCTCTCTTTACAAGTTACATATTTCAACGACAGCGAGCTACTTGCCGAGTTTACTGCACGACTGATCAAGTTAATTTAATTAAATAAATAATGTTTTACATTAATATTATAATGCATCGATATAATCATATTTTACACCAACTATGGTATTGCTGCGCAATGGGATAGTTGAAAACTTGTAAAACTGTTTTTGTGCGTAAAACGTTAAGCACATATTGAATATGTATCATATGATTGTAGGGTGGAAAGGCGATGCCTGCAACATACCAGACTGTCATAATTCCTGTTCCGGACAAGGATATTGCAACGGCAGCCTAGGCGAAGTTCCCGTATGCCAATGTAACGTTAGTGTCTTTCATGTTCACCTTTTGTCGAAGTGATGCAATCCAGATTTGTTTCGCCATTTGTAATCTGATCAGTATTGAACAATTGTAGGGTCGTACTTCCAATGGCCACCATACAATACATGAAGTTGATCATCACTGATTATCAAAGTTGTCGAAATATGTGCTATATTGTTGGCGAGAGAGACCTTAATGACACAATGTTTACTTTTTTCCCAGTTAATAGTCACGTAAATATTCAGGAACTTTATGTTTTGCAATCTAAATGACAATATAATTTGTTTAGCTGACAATTCTCTGATTGTTTTGTTAGAATACACATACACACGCTCAAACGCACATGTATAATGTGTGTTTATGTATGTACGTGCATACATGTGTGTGCTAGTGCATATGCTTGCAGGTGCATGTGTGCATATAATATCCAGGATCTGTTTGTCACAATCAATCACATATGGCTCTGACTATTTGTTCAGACAAGATAATCTGGTTGTTTGAAATTAGACACTAACGCGAGATTGGTACCTGACTTCAAATCTGACGCTGGAGTTGCGCTTCAACGCCATTATAATATCATGGCTTGATTATTGCTTATGTACGGCACTTCAGTAAACAATATTGCTCACCTTCAGAGAATACACAACTCAGTCCCCAGGCTAATATTACGCCGCCCACAGCGTGATAGCGCCATGTCTCTGTTATGTATTCTTCATTGGCTGCCTGTACCACAAAGGATCGAGTTAAAATTTCTTGTATTTACTTACAAAGCTGCGCATGCCGATGCCCCAAAATACCTATCAGACGTTGTGTGTCCTTACAAACCTGCGAGAGCATTGCGTTCTGCGAACAATAACTTATTAATAGTTGTGCTGACACACGTGAAAGCTGGAGATACATAATTCATTTGTGGTCGCAGCAGCGACCTTATGGAACGCTCTACCTAATAACATTAAGACGTCTGCCTGTTTAGCCACCTTCAAGACGCACCTAAAGACACATTTCTTCTGACTGTTCTCGAGGCTTAGTTTAATGTTTGTGTACTTTTATCGATATTTTATTTAACCTATTTATATATTTACTATACATATATACATGTATTGAGCTTAAATAATTTGTGTTATTATATTTATAAATTTTTTTAATTGTTTATATATGTCACTAGTATATTTGTGTTTTTTTCTTCTGGTGTGGATTTGTATTCTAGGATTTTAATGTATGTAAAGTGCCATAAACAATTAGAAATTGGGTGTGGCGCTATATTAAATAAAATATAATAATAATTATTATTGCATTGTGCGCGTATTTACGTTATTAAACGATTTTAATATGCCCCGTGTGTTTCAGAAATCATTCGGCTACGACTGCAGTATAAGATGTGAACATGGCAAGGTGGTGAATGACGAATGCATCTGTTACCCATGCTATTCATCCGCCTCGTGCGACCTACTCTGCTCAGACCATGGAATATGTGATGATACTCAGAACTGCACGTGTGATCACGATGTAATAGGTAACATACAAGTGATGTAATATTGCTTCGTTTGGTGCTCAAGTGGTGTGATAATAGGTTTAGCAGTGCGCGGATTGTGTTTATAAATGCAATATATGTGTAATACTAGCAATTAATTATTAATTAATTAATTAATTGCAATTTACTCTGAACAGTCACCATTTTTAGTAATTTCAACAATTCTGCCAAAATTCACCTGAACATTCTTTCATAGATCTGCAGACACCTTTACCACTCACACAGGAAATTGCACTAACTAGACCTTTACAAAAACATATTTGACCTTTACGAGACTGTAGCTACCTTTTTGGTTAATCGCTTAATTACATTTTCTGACTTAACTCTTGCAATTATGTGATGTCATCTCATTTTCAATTGTGTTTGTATGCATATGTATGTGTATATATATATATACATAGATATATTTACATATGCATACAATTATATATATATATATATATATATATATATATATATATATATAAACATATATTGATACATACCTGTGCATGGATAGACATCGATTTATTACATACATATGTACGTACATACGTACGTATGCACGTACCTCCATACATGCATACATACGTACATACATACATGCATATTTGTTCTTACAGGTGATTCATATGCAGGGAAACTGTGTGAATACCCTAGTTGTCCAAAACCGGAAGGAACCGATAAAACGTGCAACAACAAAGGAATATGTTTCCGAGACCACAACAAAACCCTGACCTGTTTGTGTGACCCAGGCTACAGCGGGGTCGCATGTGATATTCCAGACTGCCCTGGAGACCCAGAATGTGGAGGTCAGTTTACTCAGTGGCATTATCAGGGACACTGGGTCATGCATGGCCTGCCTTGGCTTTGGAAATATGGGCCATCGTCTTGTTTGCATATATCTCAGTTTGATGTTTCCTCGCTCCAAATCGGAGGTAGTAAACGTGTGTCGCAGTAAAAGAAATCGCATAACAACTCACCGCGCGCAAAACGGTCATCTCCTGTGTCAAAGAGGTGACCTGTGACAAAGTTGCCCTTTTTAAGAGGTAACCATTTTGCATGGTGTGTGTTTATAATACTGCAATGGACAAGTTAAATAAGTTGTTTGTTAAGTTAAAAAGTTGTTTGATACTGTATTGTTGTCCGACTTGCTTACTATTAATACAGTTGTGTTTGGTTGATTGTCGTAGGTATAGAGCATGGTAAATGTGGTTTTGGAGGACGTTGTCGCTGCAATGAGACCTGGGCTGGCGAACGTTGTGAAATCCCATGCACCCATGGGAAGAATGAAGATGGACTACTTTGCAAGTGCCACAAGCCTTGTTACCACGGCATTGGCTGCCACCTTGAGTGTTCTGGTCATGGCGTGTGCAGTGAGAATGGCACATGCAGATGTAACTACGATGACGGTTATGGCGGGGAACTCTGCAACGTCAAGTCATGTCCTGGATGGCCGCTTGTGTGCGAGGGACGTGGTGAATGTTTGTCAACAGGCGCAACAGGCGTATGTTCATGCAGACCAGGTTTCCGCGGCATCGCCTGTCAGATACCTGACTGTCCCGGCGATCCAGATTGTCAAGGACTTCATAACGCCACCTGCAGTGTCATAGGTAACGAGGAGAGTCCACGGTGCAATTGTCCGTTTCCGTACATGGGGGACGGATGCGAATTTAGGTAAGCATATGTATTTCATTCCAAAATACAGTCGTTCTCATGTTGAACAATATTCATGTCAAATTGCGTTCAATGATTAACAGGCTTTCATGATAACATCAATGACAAACTTAATAATATTAGTAACTAGGTAACTTCTATTGCGCCTAAATCTTTAGAAACCAACCTCAGAGGTGCATCAATATAAAGGGGTTAGTCGATCTCACAATCAATAAACAACTCCTTTAATGTTGCCATTTGGTTTGGATTGTATATTTGTCGTAGCATGATGCAGCAGTTCAGCGATATGTGTTTTTGTGTTTACTACCACAGTAACAATGACACACACGAGCAATAGTTCCACAGTTGTTCATCGTTCATTATGAACTGTTGATATTTACCAGGTGTGTTCACGGCGATGCTGTCCGATCGCCCAGCGGTGACTGGCAGTGCAACTGTAACGACTGCTACAGCGGCGACAGCTGTGACCAGCTGTGTTCCAATCTCGGTCAGTGCGACAACAAGCGATGTATATGCGCGTCTGGCAGGAGAGGTGAGTACTGTGAGGTGATTGGCTGTCCTGGCATGCCTGTCGACTGCTCGGGACACGGGGGCTGTGGAGGCAACCTGCAATGTTTGTGTGACCCCGGCTGGTCAGACGCGGACTGTAACAGGCCAGTGTGTCCACATGACTGTCACAGTCGTGGCAATTGTACTGTCAAGAGCGACTCGACAGACAGTTACTGTCAGTGTGTAGAAGGGTACTTCGGCGACGCATGTCAATTTGAGTGTGCTCACGGAAGTGTAATAGATGGCAAGTGCATCTGTCAGGACTGCTACAGTGGTCAGCGATGTGACAGCATGTGTGGGAACAGCGGCGAATGCACGGCCGAAGGAACTTGTTACTGTGGTTTTGAGGGTGGACGTGGCGAATTGTGTACTGAACCAGGATGTCCTGGCTTGTACAACACTGACTGCAGTGGGCATGGTAAATGTCTTACGTCAGCCGCAGCTATCAAGGGGACCTGTATGTGTTATCAGGGTTGGCAAGGAAAAGGCTGTCATGTACCGCACTGTCCACAGGACTGTAACCATCGGGGCATCTGTGACGTTCAGTTTGCCATCCCACAATGCAGCAACTGCAGCAAAGGGTGGATGGGAGAGGCATGTGAGGAACCTTGTTATGGCACGCAGTATCCCATGGACAGTGGACTGTGTGTGTGCAATGACAACTGCACACATGGCCTCCATTGTGAGTCAGTGTGCAACAACAACATCGGAAAGTGCATCAACGACCGGTGCGACTGTACCAATGAAACTACAGGTCTCAACTCGGGCTATTTTGGGCCGTTTTGTGAGCGAGAAGGTTGTCCTGGAAAGTTTGATCGTGAATGCAATAACCATGGCCAGTGCAACTTAAACCTGAAGAAATGCGTGTGTGACGACGGCTGGTATGGAGAGGCGTGTGAGAACACCAACTGTCCGGGGGAACCAGACTGCAGCAACAATGGTCAGTCACATAATAATATGCTAACGTTTAATAATTGTAATTGTGTGTCGTCCCAAGCGCCGATATCCACTCATCTAATTCTAGGGTCATCTGTTTCCTTTCTGGAAAAATTACATTTGTTTTATGAAACGGTTTTCTGCAGAAACAACTGTTAGTATCACAACAGAGCAAAGAGGTATGCAAGTTGTCATACGTTTTATATGTTTATTTTGAGTATATAGGAATGGCCCATTTAAAAAGTAGCACCATTATGTAATGTTAGCTTGGTTCTTTATTTAAAAACAACAACAAAAACATGCTAGTTCAAGATGTTGAATCTAGCTATGAAAATGGAATTCAACTCAAGTACTGTTAAACAGATACTGATGCATGCCGTGGTTCAGGCGTGATGAAACTTCACAGAAAAGTTGTATGTGGCCTTATGGCCTTACCGAAATTAAAATATACGGATGAAACTCGCCTTACAGTCTCATCTGTAAAAACAGCCACCTACCAATTAAGATACCACTCTAGGACACTCCAGGATTACTTCTGTAACAGCACAATATAGTAGATTAGTTTTTTCTAATACCTTCCTATTCACGTAATTTGTGCCTAGTACTGCTACCTTCTTATTGACGTAATTTAATCCTAGTACTGATAGTTACCTTTATCATGAGGTTCAAATATATATATATATATATATATATATATATATATATATGTGTGTGTGTGTGTGTGTGTGTGTGTATATATCAACAATTCAAATAAAAAGAAACAGTAGCACCCTCCCGCAAACTATTTTTTACAGTGATATCATATTGTAATATGTTTTATTGTAGGTGTTTGCAACGGTTCTGGAGCTGTGCCCGTCTGTGACTGTTTTGATGACTGGATGGGTCCCAAGTGTGATCTACCATGTGTGCATGGTACAAAGTTACCAGACCTGTCATGTGATTGTCATGGCTGCTTCACGGGAACCGGATGTAATGACACATGTGGAGGACATGGAGATTGTGTGGACGGTAAATGTGTCTGCAGATCTATGGAAGGATTTTGGGGTGAGTTATTGATGAAATGCTGAAAATACTAATAATGTTGACTAGTCAAAGTAGTTCCAATTAATTAATTAACCAGTTATTCAAGTTAGGAAGTTGTATACCTAACTTTGACGCTTCTACGAACCATTGACAGTATTTTATTCAATTTTTGTCATGAAGGTTTTTCTGCTTGAAGTAATAGACAAGAGTATTTCAGTCACATAACTTCCTTATCAATCCTTTATTTCTTGTGCACAGCCATATAGGCAGGAGCAAATTTACACATACTACACACGTAGAGTGTGAATCTAAACTGGCGTTCACTATGTGAAGTATCAACTGCATCTTCCTTAAAATGAAATATTTCAAGTTTACTTTGAAATGCAAACTTTGCAGGGAACAAATGTACAGAGAGGGGTTGCCCAGGAGAGGGCGAGAGTTGCACGGGGCATGGGAGTTGCTCCCTCTTTGACCAGCTCTGTACCTGTGATTCGGAATGGAAAGGGACGGGCTGCCACCTACCTGACTGTCCTGGCATTCCTGACTGTAACGGTAGAGGTGAGATATCTTTACATGCTTGTGATCTATTACTTCCATATACAGTACAGCAATGAATACTCAATAACTTTATAGACAGATACAATTATAGAGTAGTACGACTTGGATACTCAGTAATAGGAAATAATACAGGTCTTTCAAAAGTGACTGTTGTGAACAGGTTACCGTTATGGACAGGTGATCAGTATGGCAGGTTTTACTGCACATGTATGTTATGTGCACAGTTACCTTGTTCATCTAAACGTTCACTGAATATAGAGTATATATATATTATTTTTTATTTCACTTACCATATGATGTCGACAATTCGTTCATCCCTGTGAGTTTCCATGACGTTTTTGGCATCTAATAAATGCTTACTCCTGTTTTCCATAAGATGATTTGCTTATTCGAAAAGTTTAATGTGTAAATGTGCACTTGTAAATGTCAACGTTTCAAATCAACTATATTCCATTATTCTCATTTGTTTTGATGTATTTGCTTTGTAGGTGACTGCATTGTCAGTTCGGCTGACGTCCCAATCTGTGTCAACTGTAATTTGTCCATGGGCATCGCGTGTCAACTAGACTGTATACACGGTCACGAGTCACCCCCGAACTCGCAGAAGTGTGTCTGTGAGGCCTGCTACGGTGGCGACGACTGTAACGTTGAATGTTCACAGCGTGGCTCGTGTGTCAATGGCAGTTGTACGTGTGACTCTGGATTCCGTGGAGACACGTGTCAATTTCTCGACTGCCCAGGTTAGAACAAAATCGGTTTGCACGACGTTCTCCACTTCAGTATCTAGCAGTAGTATCTTTGTTCATAATGGTAATGTCATATGTTATGATTTTCAGTGGGCCATCATCACCCAACACACTTAAACATATATACCTACGTATGTATGTACATACATACATACATACATACATACATACATACATACATACATACATACACATAACAATAACATACACAATACACATACACAACACACACACACACACACACACACACACACACACACACAAACACACACACACACACACACACACAGATAAATATAGATAAAATATATACATATAGCTCACAATAAACCTGTACACCAACTATACATGTTTGTCATAAATCCGGTTAATCTGGTGTTAATTTTTTTCAAAAATTCTTGTCAACAGCTATTTACATATGCACATTTCATATTTGCATAGAAAACACAATTCAATCAACACAATTCTATGTCAGGCTTTATTTCATAGGAAAGTGGAGATAATTGGAATATACCAGAATATAATTATGTACATGACAAAATCTTAATGTTGTCAAGTTTCCTTGGTTTCCTCAATACCAAGTAAACAAGAAATGACATCGTTTGAAGTGTAAACCTTTCTGCAGTTTACCAGATGTAACGACCAAAGGCTGTTTTTTTCCACATGTTGAACTAATGTACGCACGTTTGGTTAATATCCGATCACGATGGTATAAACAAGTTAAAGACTGCACTTTCTGTCAGTCTACCATCTATTTACCTATTTACACATATATAATCGTGACATTGTTGGTGTTTTGAGCAGTCCTGGTGATGTTGGTGGCACGTACACAATACACACATCTTATGATAGTGGTGCTGCTTACTAACATTATTTATAAGCATAATGTTCTTAAAATGTGTGTGTGTGTGTGTGTGTGTGTGTGTGTGTGTGTGTGTGTGTGTGTGTGTGTGTGTGTGTGTGTGTGTGTGTGTGTGTGTGTGTGTGTGTGTGTGTGTGTGTGTGTGTGTGTGTGTGTGTGTGTGTGTGTGTGTGTGTGTGTGTGTGTGTGTGTGTGTGTGTGTGTGTGTGTGTGTGTGTGTGTGTGTGTGTGTGTGTGTGTGTGTGTGTGTGTATGTATTTATATTACATTGGATCATAAAGGCCGTAACGTATAACTCAATTAACTTTGCTGTAGGCATAGAGTTTTTGCATCAGGTTTGTCTTTTATGCAGTAGCTAATGGTTTCTATTCCACACTAAAGAAAAATAATTTCAACTTCCTGCTAATGATTACTGGTGGACCACAGAACAGACGGCCAACCTATAAGATAACTAAGACAGCGTATTATCTGTATCTGCACAGGTGAGCCGGACTGTTCTGAACATGGGAAGTGTTCTCGTAAGGGCAACATGAGTGTCTGCTTATGCAACTCTGGCTTTGATGGAGACGACTGCTCCGTGCTCGTATGTCCAGGTCCAAACTGCAACGGAAATGGTAGGTGCATTATTTGCATTCAGTGCGATGAGATTAAAATAATTATTGTTTTCTTTATGTATAAATAACACCTGCGTGACCAAAGTGTCCAGGAAAGAAATGCATAGCTTTACAGCATCGACACTAATTAACTAATAAGCTGAAAGTACTAATATTGATGTAGCAGGAATGATCGTGAGGAGACGTCTTCAAAATAGCCTCATTGTACAAATAAATATTTGATTGACCACATAATGGATGGATGACAATAAAGGCAAACTCATCAAACAGGACAACCTTTGTCACATCCAGGTGACTGTCTGCTTCCTGTCGACGCCATATCACCACAATGTTCCTGTCACCACGGCTTCGACGGTGCCGCTTGTGACAAGTGTACGGTCCACTTTGACCCAGCGAAGCAGTGTGGTGCCTGTGAAACGGACTTCATCGGCTACAAAACCGACTGCAGTGTGGATTGTAAACACGGCACCGCCTCGCCACCAGGTGAATGACATTGCCTGTAGGCTTATATGTAATCATTGCATGTATGTGCATGTGTGTTTATTCTTTGCTTTGTTTATGTAGGCATGAACAAATGCTTTTGTAAACGTATGAACATTTTTGCAGCATTGTTTCCTTGATGTGATGTGTCATTAAATAACACACTGCGTTGTTGGCATGTATTTCATTACGTTTGGGTATTTTGCACAACATTGTGTTCTGTTGTACAGGTGGCACACGATGCAGATGTTACACTGACGACGAACATGGCTATTGGCATGGGCTTGCATGTGACAAATGTCTGCCAGGGTTCTTGTTACCCACGTGCACTGAATGTGCCCCTGGTAAGACTTTATACATTTCCATTACTGTTCGGATGGAGTTCAGATTCGAGTCGATTGCTCATTAGGGATGAGTGGTCAGCCATTCAGTATAACATTGTTATTTTCTTTTGGCCTCCGTGGTGCTTCCTTAAAACATATTACCCATGTGACGGGCAATCAGTGTTCATTAATACCAGTTCATTAGCAAACCTCCATCCCCTTTCGTTAATATGGAGCAATCATAAACACATTTTCATTCCAAAGAACGCAACCCCAGTCATCTATGAATCCGGCCTCCTCCTCCTCCATCCTATACAAACTCCTGAACTAGTACGTCGAATGCTGTCAGTCGGATGTTCCAATATGCGTCGCAGTATCACCGTGAAAAACTGATTTGATGTCACCAGATACACTATTGTAATGTAACCGTTACACATTCCAGGGTTTGTCGGCGCCGCCGACTGTGACATTCCTTGCGTGCCAGGCCACGGGGAGTATCGTGACAGGGACGATGGTGTACCTGGAACTAACCCCATTCACGTGTTCTTCAACTGCGCAACGCGAGAAAACAATGAGTACTTCTTATGGTTCGGCTACGAGAACACAAATAAGTACAACGTGTACGTAAGCAAGCCTTCAGACAACCAAATCACGCATCCTGCCAGAGCCGAAGCCGATCAGAAACCTGAGCGTTTCCGTCCTGGGTTACATAACTATACCATGAAGGTTGGGTGAGTAGTTAAGACAAAGTGTCTATTCGAGAACAATTGCAACAGTAAACAAATAGTTGTGAGTGTTAGTTTTGAAGTAATTGTTGAGTTGAAATCAGTTAACCACAAGTTGAAATAAATTAATCTAAAATTAATGTCTCACTTGTCAAAACAGAATTCACTTCCTAGACTGAGATTGTGTTTTGCCTTTTTAAACGCAAAATGCATTGCCTAGAGCTCGTTTAATAACTACGTATATAAAAGTAAATATTGCTCTTTTTGTTGAAGGCCACTGAGTTTGTCCGATGAAGTGAGTTGGTTCGTTGCTTACACGGCAGCCAACAGCATCAGTCACGTTAGTATACAAGTTGAAACTGACGTGCTCTGCCCCTCAGATGTGGAAACGGTACGTTTTGTTTTTATAATACTTGAAGGAGTTACATTTTTGCTGTAGACAGTGGTTCTGGTCACCTCACTTTCATTGTTTATGTGTTTGCCACTTTCTACAACAACAACAATAATATATATATATATATATATATATATATATATATATATATATATATATATATATATATATGCCTTGGGTGGGGAACACTATTCACAAGGAAGAGTCTGTGGCGGTCTGCCCCTTACCTTTGTTGTATGTAAGCAAGGATATTTCAATACTGGCTTTCAGACATATGTAGTTATGATTATTAGTTTATTAAATGGTGTGGCAATACAGTTTGTCAATTTACACATGTTATAACTGGTGTAAAATGTTTATAGTGTTGCACCAAACAAGCTACAGTCCTCCACCTGAAATGCCAAATTATTTAGTCAGAAGAATTTCAAACCTCCACTTCCTCTCCACCACCTCGTCTGTGTTTTAGTATGTGCAGGTTATGCGATTACACGTATGTGATACCTTTCATATAACGTGCCAGTTTTACCAGATTAGGGATGTGCTATACACTGTTTTGATTGCGCTGTAATTTAGTGTTCTTGTCGCTAATATTAAATAATGTTGTCTTTGTGTTATCGTAGACAGCGAAACTAATACACATTGAAGCGTGTCACTGATATTAAGTATGTTTTGTCTTGGTGTAATCGCTAGATGGTGACACCAATGTATACATTCGTTATTTTTAAATACTTGTGGTATTATAACTGAAACATGTGTATTGCGTTTTGTTACAGACCACCAACGGGACATCAGAGGAAGGTTACTGTGGCTGTTACCATGGTTACTGGGGCACTAACTGTAGCAACGAGTGTGCTGGTGGTATTGGCGCCAAAGCTTGCCATGGTTATGGTAGTTGCCACCCAGTTTCTGGAAATTGCAGCTGTGATGATCGATTCACGCTGGACAGCAGATGTTCACAGTGTAAGACGGGCTATGTCGGACTTGACTGCTCAGTTATTATCATGGCAATGTCAGGTAATGTCTCTGGTCATTACACCGCATCAACGACAACAGGAGCAATGTTGGTTACATTTGATGGCGCACACTATAATTACAATGGTCTTGGTGAACATGTTCTTATGAAATCGTCAACATCTACAGGAAATGATTTCAGTGTAAACATCAGAAATGTCATCGCTTCGTCTGATGGACTCAGCGTGGCCGCAGATGCCTTTGCCTTCACCAGTGGTGGGCATACCTTTGAGGTGTATGGGGGTGCATCTAGTTCATCAATAAACAATGTTATCTTGTGGGACAAGAAAGAGGCAGACATATTCGAACCTTTGGACTTTGAAGGAACCGTGAAATGTGAACGAATCAGCTTGAGTCACTACAGAATCCGCTCTGACGACGGGGATTTGTCGATTGACATTGAGATTGTTGGGAGGTTCATCTATGCGACGTTTGTTGTTGCTACAGAAGTGTGTAGCTCTAATACAGGACTCCTCAGCAGTTGTAATGGTGATCCACATGATGACTTCAAATTCCAGGGTTCTGCCGTGCTGATAGCTACTGGTGACCAGGCGACCCTTAGCCAGGCGACCATACACACTGTGTTTGGTGCATCATACCGTGTGTCCACTGCTTCCACACTATTATCCCGGGGGATCCTACAGTCAACGTTACCTGCTGGGATGGCGTTGTCCTTCGCTGGTAGCAGCGTCAGCACTGTAACACCATTGCATACATTCTCTGCATCTGATGTCACATTTGAGGTTCGCTTCAAGCCAGATTCAGTGGCGACTCATGGTGTAATCTTTTGTTATGACTACAAGATGGCAACACGAATGACGATATCCTTCCTGATTGTCCGTAGCAAGATTGCTGTTGACTACGCGAATACCATCAGGACGACGGATCTACTGGTTGAAGTTGGACATTGGTACATGTTGAGTGTCGTGTGGCAGCCGAGCAGGAAGCTACTTTTGGTGTACCTGACACACGAAGATGGCACATATTTCTCAGCTAAGCTTACCTTCAGTAGCACTGCCAATATCTTGTCTCCAGGCGGACGACTCACCCTTGGACAATGGCGTGGCAGTGTGCTTGACTCAGAACGACTCCGGTGGGACTTTTATGGTACCGTTGACACTTTCCGGATATGGAATGAGCGACGTGAAGCTATTGATATTCGAACAAGTGCCTGGACCTTTGTGGATGGCATGGTCAGCAACTGGTACTTCAACGAGGGTGACGGCAATGTGGCATTCGACAGCGTTGTTGGAATAGAAATGCACATGGTGACCATCGGACACTGGACACATGCAACATGGGTGGTGTCTGACGTGACACTGTCAGTCCCGGACAGCTTTGAGATGTCTGGATATGGAGTGTTGAAGTCGCTACGTCCGTGGATGACGCGCTTGAAGGAAGACGCTGAAACGTTCTGCAACCGTACTGTGTACGCTGACAGCGTTCTCAAACTGTGTGCGTCATTCAGCCCAGAAATAATCACTGGCTTCCCTATGAACAGTGTATTTATGATAGTGTTGCTGGAAAAGACCCCCAGAACAGCTATTCAGCGATTCAACTTTTCTTACAACGTTGCAGCTTCCTTGGCAAAAAGACGGACTTTGACATAGATGCTGTGCTGTGTCTTTCCTATTCACGACCTGACCTGTCTTGGAAGGGCCAGAAATGTGACAAACATTGTGTGTCTGGCACGTGGCAGTCGGGAAAATGTGTGTGCCACCAAGGATTCTGGGGTGCGCAGTGTCAAAAGCGATGCGTGAAGACGTGTGGCGCGAATACCTGCAACACAACGGACGGACAGTGTCAGTGTTCTGCCAACTGGAACCACGACTGCAGTGACTGCGCGGATGGCTGGACAGGAAGTGATTGCTCATTATCAGTGTCAAACGTCATAAGTAACACCAACAATAACAGCATGTGTGCTATTTACAGCCATGCTTCATACATCATGTTAGATGGAGAATCGTACACTCTGGATGCAGCTGGTGAGTTTGTTTTCATCAAGACCGAAGCACTGACAGTTTATGTAAGACAAGGTCCGTGCGGCTCTACACACAGTTACTGCGTCACACAGATTGCAATCAAAGTTGAAGCGGACACCATTGTTATTCATGCTCCGTATAACTCAGACATCGATGAATACAAGGTATTTCTCAATACCACTGTTCTCAACTTTCCTGCGCATGCCTCTGTCAGTAATGTGCAATTAAATAAGTATCCCTCATCAACACTACAAGTCATCGTGGACAATGCTGCCACACTCCTCATAAAGTCTTATATAAACTACCTGACTCTGGAAGCATCCATACAGAAGGACATTTGTACCGATGCAATAGGTCTTTGCGGCAGTTGTGATGGAGATGTTGAAAACGATTTCCCAAGCGGTGATAAACAGTTCTACCATCTCACTGAGGTGACAACAGCTCTTATCAACACCGTGTGTGCCGCGCAGTGGTCAGTGACATTTGGCGTAGGCTTCGTCTACGTCTACCCAGACATTAGCTACATTGAACCACGTAACTACAGTGCCAATGGATACAGCCTGTATTTCAAGGGCACAAGTGTTACATCTGAGCCACTGAATGATGTATTTGATCCTGCTAGTGAATTTGTGACAATTGAGTTGCGATTCCGAATAGACAGTGCGAGTAGTTGTGTGCTTATGGGGTACTCTCGCGATCATTTGTTCTCTGTGCGTATGGATGCGGCAAAGTTTATACTAACAGTGGATGGACACAACTATGCCCTAGACGTCGCTCCTACAATAGGCTGGCAACACTTGACCATCGTATACAGTAAGACAACCGGGGCTACCACTGTATACCACATCGACGAATCTGGTACAATCACCGGGGCAACACTGAACATCAACATCAATTTGTTCGTGGATGGTGGACTATTAAGCATAGGCGCTGAGGCACCGCGATTGGATAGTGGTAGCAGCGGAACTGAATTTGTATCGACTTTCGTTGGACAAATTGATGAACTACGCTTGTGGAACCGGGAGCTCAGTCAGGAGTTCATACTGCAGAGTTACAGTCTCATCGTTAATGCCAAATTCGCACATCTCAGTGTGCAGTGGACCTTTGCTGAAGGTTCCGGCTACACGGCTGCTGACAGCGTCAGTGGCGTACTGCTGTACATATCCAGAGATACCGGCCCTACGTGGGTGTTGTCAGACGCTGATGTGATGATCACGACACAATCGACAGAGAGAGTCAGCGGTGGCGTTCTGCCACTTCCTACACCATGGAAAGAATTGAGCTCACTGTGTGTGGATATCGTTCTCATGATTGCCAATCACTGCAGCGCTTTGGGAGAGTCTATCATTCAGTTGTTCACCAGACAGTGCATTGCTGACGTGTCACGTAATCCAACACGAAAGGCTGTCATTACGACTACCATGACATATGCGTCATACTGCAACATCGTATTAAGACCACCAAGCCTTGTCACTAAGCTATGCTCCAATGACCTGAACTTTGATTTTTCACAACAATTCGTATGTGTGCAACATGACAATTGCCGGTTTGGTAGCGTCGATGGTTTCACAGGACAGTGTGTTTGCGACATTGGCTACTGGGGCCCCAGTTGTACTTCGCTATGCCCAGGTGGCCCAGCGCAGCCGTGTAATGACAGAGGACACTGCCGTAGCACAACGGGCGAGTGCGAATGCGACACACGCTGGTTAGATAGCAGCAATTGCACCGAGTGCAAGGAAGGCTGGAGTGGCTCTGACTGCTCCGCGTTCGCGTTCCTTAAGAACACTACACATTCGTCTGACAACAAAACAAAGCCGTCGTATAACACCACACAGCCGTCTGATAACACCACACAGCCGTCTGATAACACCACACAGCCGTCTGATAACACCACAACAGCCGAACCACCAGTGAATGAAAGAAAGATCATAGATCCACAAACAGCTGCCGTTTTTGGCCAAGGACACGTCTTAATATTTGACAGCCAAGCTGTGTTCACACTTGTAGCCCTGGGAGAGTTTCACCTGCTCAGGTCGACAGAATTGAGTATACAGGTGAAGACCGTTGGCTGCTACGATCAGTCAGTCTGCTTTGAGGCCGTTGCGTTAAGTTATGGCAGCCACCAGTTGGTCATAAGAAGTGGACACACCTCGAAGGAGCAGCCACATTTGTGGTACAATGATAAACATCTAGACCCTGCTGATACAACGTTTGTCACTGGTGAATTTCAGGTGACACACGACGCTACATTCGTAGTAAATGTGTTTGCTGGTTCAGTTGCAAAACTGGTGGTGCAGCAAGTGCACGGCCACTTGAGTGTAACGTTCGTGGTGACATACAGGGAGTGCAGGAAACAGACCTCGGTATTAGGCGACTGTGAAGATGATGCTGTGATAACAGCTGACAGCTCTGGGGAGAGATGGCGTGTAGCACCCAGTGTTAGTCTCTTTGGTGTGTCAAGTTCCGTCGATGAAACAAACAGCACGCTCGGCGGTGGTCATTGTGTCTACTTTGATAGTGAATCGTCACTGTCATCTGGCATCCTGACCGACGTATTTGATCACACAAGTGACTTGTCACTCGAATTCCACATCAGAGCAGTTTCCCTATATGGAGTCATCATTTCCTATGGTGTCACGAGGTCATTCAGCTTGTATTTGGAAGAAACCATCAAGATAAACATCGAAGGAGTAGTGTACGACACTAGTATAAGTGTTTCTGTCGACCAATGGTGCAAAGTGACAGTCGTTTGGCACGCATCAAGCAGGGTCCTCAGCGTTTATGTCATCAACGAGAGGGGCGTCATTATAATGTCGGACTTAGATGTCAAATACCACGCGTTTTTCAAACGTGGTGGTACACTGGTGCTAGGAAATACTCCTACAATGAACATAAGTGGCTTTGTTGGTGAAATCGATGAAGTTGTAGTATGGCTCAAGGCGATGTTATATCAAGATATACAAAAAGCATGGATGGCGAACCACCATGGCAAAGAACGAGATATAGTGGCACTGTGGAAGTTTGACGACGGTGAAGGTGTAACTGTCCACGAATGTGTCAGGTCCAACCATTTACAGTGGGCTGTCTACTCTTGGTTACCTCAGCCATCGTGGCGATTCTCCATGGCGAGACTTGAAGTACTCAACCCTAAGAAAGCATTCTTCTTCAGTGATGACGCTCTTGCCACAAGTGCCAACGAGAAGTGCGCCAGAACAATTGGGGTTATCGAGCCTGGTTGCTTTGATTCCATCGCCATGTCTGTCTACACAGAGTTGTGTGTGCAAGATGTGGCCGCTAGCGGCAGGCTTGACGTCTCTCTCCACGTTGTTGTTACGATTGCTGACGTCTGCATAGCCGAGAAAGGACTATCTCACTGGCCGGCACAGAGCCTGTGTAACGAGTATACACCGGGTATGTTTCCGTATTATGTTGGACAACGTTGTGAGACGAAGTGCTACTTTGGCGCTATGGAGTCAGTGGCAGAATCATGTCGCTGCCGTGATGGTTACTGGGGTTCCGACTGCTCACGACTCTGCCCAGGAGGTCACCTCAGCAGTTGCAGGTAAGCGACTATTCTGTAACTATAATCGAACTAGTGTATGTATGCAAGTATGTAATGCGTGCGTGCGCGGTGCGTGTGTATGTCATTGTATGTCTGCATATGTGAGATTTGTGTGTGTCCATATGTATGGATGGATAGTTTGGAAGGTGGCTGTTCAATTGTGTATGAGAGCATGCGTGTGTGCGCTTGTGTTCACATTTCCGCATGCTTATGTAAATGTACAGGTTTTTTATTGGTGAGCAGTTAAATACCATTGATAGTTCCCATGCAGCCTCTATCTATGTATTACAGCGGCCACGGCAGATGTGTCCAGAAGACCGGCATATGCGAGTGTGTCTACAACTGGGCGGGAGCATCTGACTGCAGCGTCTGTACCAACGGACTCTACGGGGTTGACTGTTCTGTCGCCAATACGACCGCTGGTATTGCCACGAAGGGTCCACGTACAGCCTCGGTAACAGTGAATGGACACTGGACTCTGTTGGATGGCGCTGGTGTTATATACAAAGGAACGGGAATATACGCGTTATTCGAGCAGCACCTGTCCACGACAATGCACCTTCGAGTGGAAGTAATACAAACAACATGTGCAAGCTTTGACGTCTGTGTCCGTGGCATTGCCTTGCAGGTAAATGAGAGCACACTAGTGATCAGTGCTGCTGGGATGACAAGTCAGTCAACCACGCTCTACGTCAACGGTAGTGTCACTAACATTGTCAGTACTGATGCTGTTGTGTTTGCACTTGGGTTCACGCTCGAGAGGATTGACCAAACGGAGTACGTCGTAAGAGGTTCAGATGGCTTTGAACTGGACGTAATTGCTGGTGGAAGTCACTTGATTGTCCAGATTAGTACAAACAGCAGCGATGACATCTACGGCTTGGTCGAGTTCGCAGGACATGCTAGCATCAGCCAAAGAGCTATTGTAGCTTTCTTTGTCAGGTGGCAGCATACTGACATTTCCACAACTATCTTCAGCCGGGCTACACAGAGAAAGTGGTCAACACAGAAAGCTATCACATTCAGCAATACTACCGCAACAGCCAAAGACTTGCAAGACATTACAACGACTGACCACGTGACATTTGAGCTGACGTTCGTACTTGAGAACACCGCAGCCACAGTCTTACTGTCGTACACAACAACTGAAATGTTTGCCTTGGCTGTGACTGTAGAAGGCGTATTGACAATACATTATGACGACTCGGTGTTCCACACTGATATCACAGTAGAACGTGGTGTGTGGGGCATGGTTGCTGTCATCTACAAGAAGTCGACCCACCGTCTGACCGTTGTCTACACGAGTGTCTCTGGCAGAGTGATATACCGGACAGATGTGTTTTCTATCGGCGTCTGTGCGTCAGGAGGCACTTTGGTTTTGGGAGGAACACAGAGCAACACAGGCGTGGCCATGGCGAGGGACTTTGTCGGAGCAGTTGCCCAGTTGGTAGTGTGGGAACGGTGGTTCACTATAGTTGAAGTTATCGCCCACTGGAACGTCGTCATACCAAGGGGTGAAATCGGGCTAACATACGCCTGGCTCATGAGTGAGGGGCTTGGCACAGAAACACTGGACATCCAGAGCACTAGTATTCTCGACATTTATCCAAGTTGCACTTGGGTAAACGATAATATTCCCAGATCGGATGTGTATATCAATATCAACAAACAAGTTTCATTTGTGTCGGAAGACCTAGACACGGCAGCCCATAACAAGTGCTCGGAACTCTTCTACCAAGGCGCACTGTCTACTTCCTGTGGATTGCTCTCGGTAGCTGTGGCCTACTACCATGCAGCATGTCTGCGCACAATTGCAACAACTCAATCAGTTGAGAGTAGTCTCAACGTTGTGATTTCCTTCGCTTCAACATGCCAGATAGTCCTACAGTTGCCCGACTGGCCAGCCAAATCACTGTGCAACGACTTCGGTGATGCACAGTTCCCCCGCTGGGTCAGTCCTGACTGTAACCAGCGCTGCATCTTTGGTCACGTGACACCCAGTCACCCTGATGTGTGCACGTGTGACACTGGCTACTGGGGTGACGCTTGCCAACGTCGATGTCCTGGTACCATCACAGAGACGTGTAATGGACATGGGAAGTGTACCCGTGATGGGAAATGCGACTGTCTGGATAACTGGAAAGGTACGTTAATAACGTAACTATATCATTCGTTTTTTCAATACTGCCCGAACTCGAATGGTAGGTCAAAGGGGGCTGAAATGATTGTGAACAACCATGACCAGACATAAGACCATATCATATACGGGATATGTTACCAAGATTTGATGAGCACGGAGCTATGGTGAACTTTAAATAATTACTCAGACGTGGACACCATTGACACTGGACCCCGCCATTAAGCTCACGCTGCATTTGGTTTGACTAGTTTCTATCTAATCAATGTAAACTTTCGTTTGTTTTCCTGTTTACTTAATTAATAGACATGTCTGCAAGAAAACAAAATATGGTGCCCTGTTATAAAACGGTAGGCGTTATATAGCTCAACAAGTCGTACGTGTGTTCGAAATAAAAACGTTAAATTATAATTATTTATTTACCAGACCCCTATTTAATAAACAAAACAGAAATTTTTTCGTTTACTGTACGATTATTTGGTTTTTGTTTCTGTACGCAGTAGGGAAATTTGCTTTGTTTCAGTTAGTGTTTAAAGAACGTTTTGTACAGTATATGGGGCATTAGGTGACTATTATGTAGGTGTTTCACATGGAAGGAATCCAGAGCAGCAGTTGCCCACTTGGTAGTGTGCGAACTCACTCAGCTAAACAGATATATCTGAATGTTTTCCTTTTGTTTTAATAAGTACCTGTGTTCTTTATATCCATTGAATTGCAGCGATCAAATTAGCATGTAAATATAAGTGTTTTCACATGTATTTAGTAGGGCCGGAACGATACACCGCATCAGTATTACGATACACTGCGATACACATTAACTGCAGGCGAAACAGTACTCACGCCATCTCTAGGAAGCAATAAACGTCCAGTGCAAACCATAACTGTCTGTGTATCGATAACATGTCGAGTTATAACGTGTGGAACCGATAATACATTACCTAATTATAACATGTGCAAAATCTTTAAATGTTCACTATTCTGTTTTCAGTATGGGCAGGAAGTTTGCCCGCGTGAGCACAGATATGGTTAGTACGTATAGTGTGTATCGTGATACTTCCAAAACCACATTTTAAGGACACTCATAACGTGTGTTTCAGGCAACAGCGAGTGTTCGACTTGCACTCTTGGCTACGGAGGACCTGCCTGCAGCTTTATGGAGCCTAATTTCACACCCCAGGTTATGGTATGCCATTTGAGAAATGGCCAGACCAAACCTTTCTCGGCTAAGACATATGGTGTGACGAAACCGGGAACTTATAGCGCGATAGCCACTCAACACTTCAAACTAACGGTAGGCATATCTTAAAACTGTCTCTAAGCAAGAAGAGACGTCACTCGGGGATGTATTGTTTAGCTTTATTAAATATTTCGACTGTGTAATGCTGGTAATGACCTGTTGAATTACAGATGTTTGTAGTCACCGACTTTGGCATTTCCACGGTGAACGAGAGTATGCGGTATAACAGCAAATGTCATCCGACAATGTTGTCGTATCTGTCTTCACTGTGGAATATAATGATCTCATAAGTTATAGCCGTAGAGTCACTGAAGCAGATTCACCGTTAAGCACATGTTGCCTGACGGTCATCTGTCGATACAATGATACCTTCTATGCGTGTATGCGTGCATGCGTGCGCGCGTGCGCGCATGTGAGAGACTTGCCAAAGCAAAGTGGGTATTAAGTTGAGACGTTTTGAATTCCACAGTTCATGAGCTTTAGAATAATAATAATTTGTTAAAATACTGTAAACAAATGTTAAGTCATTGGTAAAATCGAAGCAAGCTTTAAAGAAGCAACGTCCTGAAAAAGGTAATTTTACCTCTGTATATAATGTATTGTGCCCATAAGGGATCGTAATATACAAGGTAATCGAGCACCATAATCTTTCGGAGAAATTCGGGAAATTGTCAGTCTACCTTTCTTGGAAACCGTCAGGAAATTTTGACCTCAGTTGTTGATATCCCGTGGCAGTCAAACAGCGTTCTCGCCGATGGAGCATTTTACTTTAACTCATGCAAAATAATCGCGCGCACGCAGACACACACACACACACACACAAATATTATATATATATATATATATATATATATATCCCATCTCCGAGTAAGTTTGTGTATGCCTTATTAATGTAGCCAGAGGAACCGTGGCTAGAGGAAATCGCCTCGTTTATTCTTAGAGTACTGTTCTGTAGTTGTTGTATGTCAGGTGTTATAATAGCACTGAACGCAATGCCATTTGATATGGGCGTAATTATGTCTCTGTACTAATACCATATGAAGATAATTGTTGACACTTTGCGAATGAACCTCAACATGTTCCTACAATCTGTTTCCATATGTATTTATACGCAAGAAGTATTGCATTCTCCCCAAAAGCAAGGCGCGTGCCAACGGTTAATCTACCCATCTACCTAGTCTCCTTTCGCACCTTCACAGTTTCATTCGGGTTATGATCTTTTCAAATCGGCATTGCCTAGTCTATTCAGCGCCCTTTTCATGTATATTGAGCGTCGAGAGTGCATGTAGACAGTTGCATATAACATGATACTGGTGGTTTCAGATGAAGCAGATCGTCTGCAACAAGGGAACGTGCATTGTTGATGCAGAAGTCACGTTCTACAATCATACTGTAAAGGTTGTGCATAACGCAGATTCGAAAGGCATGGAAGTGTTTTTAGATGGGAGAATCCTGTACAGCTCCACCTCAGTGACACTTGACAATGGCTGTGTGTTGAAACTGAAAAAGGAAGTCAAAACGACATACACGCTGACAGTCAGTGATGTTGGTCTGCATGTCAACTTCACTGCACAATCTGGGGCACTGTTGGTTGCAACGGAGCTGACTGACGCAAGTTGTTGCGGTAAAGTATTGAAAGGACTTTGTGGCAGCTGTCGTGCGTGTTCTGGTAAACCACCTACCACACCCCGGTGTCCACTGATGGAAGCTGAGTTCTCCTACAGCGACAACAGTGGGGTTGTTAATATTGACAACTCGACCACGAAAGAGGAATTCGATAAGATTGTGGAAGGTACCATAATACGTGAGTTAAGAGGTGCTGGACGGTGCATCTGCTTCACTAACTCTACGGCTGCCACTAATGAGATCAAACTATTCTCAAAACGCTTCACAACCATCGAATTTATGGTGCGGACATGTGCTGAACCCAGATGCTACGGCATTGTGTTGTCATTCTCTGGCACCAAGACGTTTGCACTGGTGCATGACGACGACATGGTGAGGATTGTACTCGGTAACAAGACTGTGCTTAACAGTAATCTAGCGCTGCCAAACAACACGTGGACCTTCATCTCGATCGAACTTAACCGTGAAACACAGGATGGGAAGTTGTACATGTTTGCTAAAGGATCATTCCTTGGATGGAAGACATTCAAGTACCTCGATAAAGTTACAACAAACACCTCCATTGGCATGGGGCACTGGCAACTGTCGAAGAATGGCACCAGGCATAGGAAGACCAAACAGTTTGTGGGATGTATTGATCAGCTACGTATCTGGCACAAGTTAGTATGATGTCTATGACAAATATAATTGCGTGTTCTCAAATGTATTGTAGTTTACACGTGTAGGTTTAATTTTGATAATCTGTCTAACTAGTTATTGAAAAATATCGCACCCAAACTTAGCAGTTTTGTCTGTAAACAAATGCAAAATAATAATAAAAAATCATTATGTTGTAACATGATGTCACAACATAACGTCTCTTCAATCTTTCTTGACAGCTCTAAAACGCACATTTTTAGTTGTTGCACAAACAGCTTTATCTCGTTGATGTGTTTTATATAATTGTGTATGCCATTGTGTCATTCTGTGACTTTTTTTTATAGATTTGTAATAATTGTGTGTGTTTTTAAATAATTTCATTTTAAATGTATGAGGAATCCAATGCAACTATTATTTTGATGAAATAAATGAAAATATAGCTATACAGGGTGTACCAGCCAAAAATGCGTTAAAAATTACCGTAAAATATGTAGTATAAGCAATTGTGTAGCAAATATATATCCTGTGACTTTTTCATGTAGATTTTAAATATTTTTTGTAGTTTTTTTCACTTGTATTGACTGAAAAAAACGTTTCATTTTTTCGTCCACTTTTTCGTGGGAAAATTCAAGATGGCCCCCACCGGTCACCGAAAGTCGTATAATCGCTATATATAAGTTATACCGGCCCGGCCATATAGGTGTTAAAATAGCCGTAAAACGTAAGGTCCCACATATGTTTGACCACACGTTTTAAGTTTCAATTTATTATACTAAACCTATTTCAAGTTAATTTATTTATGTGGACATAAATATGGTTCACACTGCACAAAAAGGTATTGGTAAACATTATATTACTGACTACAGCTCTCAGTAGTTGTACGTAACACGTTTCTCATTACTATTTCGTGTCAATATGTGAATGTACGAATATATGTGTTGTTAGCTTGCTTTTCTCTGGTATAGTTGCACATCGATGATTGTAGATGTCTTGCCATTATAAAATAGGACGTAACAATAAAAAAAGTAGTAAATATACCTGGGCATTAATCACTTAATATGTTTGTGACATTTTCTGAAATGACAATTTATACCAACATGTATACGTACCTCCGAATGAAACGTGTTTGGAAAGACACTTCAGTCATCATATTTGTCTGCAAGATGACTCTCCTCTTCACTCTGGACCTCTTTGTCCAGAACGTTGGTGCATGTCTATTCAGCTGCTTCATACTTACACAGTTCTGAATATCTAGCCCTACACTTGCTCACAGCACTGCTATATTTCATCATGCAGTTCTGCAACTGCCTCTGGTGCTGGTGATACGTCTGAAACGGTTGGAATGTGTGATCCATCATCATCCTCGTTCCATCCTAGTCCAACAGAATCCAGCATAGTGGGTTCTGCAACTGTGTCCTGTGCCCAAAGTTGATAGTGTGAACGCCGTGTGTGCTGAATGATGGCATCCAATGTAGGAAAGAGTTTCTCTACTCCGTGATTAGGCTTCCGTTGTCTGAACAGGTGCCATCTTACCTGCATCACCATCACAGCAGTAGGGTTGAAAACAGGAACTGTTCATGGCAGCCAGATAGCACCTGGTCTGACGGTTACGCACCAACCTCAAGGCCACCACATCGTCTGGAGCTTTCAGGAACATCTTGAAGTATGTAGGTTTTAGTTTTCCCTGTGTCCTGTGTCCAGTGATGTATGCGCCAGTAAGTGCATGAAGTACAAGTACATCTGTATCACTTAAATAAATGTGTACAATGATACCTAGATCACCCTGTGCTACAACTGCATACAGTGTCATCAATGTATCTGCTTACTTCTGTGTACTGCGAATTCTCACTGCAGATTAATGGGTTGCAAAGACACCTTTGTGTGCGAGAGAGACGTAATGCATTTTGCAGAATTGAACAGCCTTTTCTACAAGGTACAAAGTGAGGCTACGCTTTGTTTCCTTCACGAATGATTTTAGATCTTTGTGGGTGTGTTATCATCGACCTTATAGCCCGGGTCAGATGATCTGCCAGCTCTTCTTAGTTGTCTCGTATGATCTTTCAACGAGCTGTGCTGTAGTCATCAAAGAGTAAGTATGCCTCGCAATAGCCGAAATACTTGTCTATTGCGCGATTAAAGAATGCAGAAAGGTCTTGACAATTATCAATGTGACCTTTTTGAACACTCATTTCATGCACATGCGTTGATAATGATGGTAGGTAGTAGGTAACTGTCCGGATGCTGTGCCTCAGTCAGGTATGCCCTATCATCCATCGTTGGTTTTCTCTGGTACGCTGATATTGCTGTCGCAAACTAATTCTTACCCTCAGGTGGGTCTGCCTGAGCATCAGTGTCATCAACAGAAAAGCGAAGCCTTTTTAGCCGATGAAGACCTGAGTGCACATAGCGATCCTTGCCTCCTTAATTGGCTACCTCTCCTACTGCTCCATGTTGTGCCTCCATAGAATGTATTAACTTGGTTTTGTTCCTATGTGTTGGCACTGTGTACTGTACGCTAGCAACATTCTGTTGAATATTCTCCCTCAGCAGTTGCCTTTCATTCTTGATACGCGTGTATGTGGAGACATTTAATAAAATAAAACAACCATTGGTCAATTATCAGTTTATCTTTCTGAGAAATAACTTCCAAGGAAATATGTGATTTACTGCTGATTGCGACATATTAACAAAACGAAATGTATTGCATCATGGGCGTATCTATAGTGTTTTTTTTGAGAAAGTGGTCGGATATGATGTCGTAATGAAATGTATGTAAATTTAAATTATGAGATATATTACCATACACATACATTAATAGAAACGCCAAGTAATCATTTGTCCAAAAGCTTTGATCTGTATTATTATTTTCGGTATATAAAATGGGGTATACCGAAAATGAAAAAAACAGCAGAATGTAGTAAAAACAAACCGATTAGTATATTCATATTTCCATCAAAAATGAAGACATTAAATATATATTTGGTCCTGGTTTGGTCCGTTTAATAATCTTTCCAAATGTGACAAAAAAGTATGTTTTACATCCAACATTAGCTGTTGGTGTGTACCCATTTTACGGTCATTTTAATGCTGGTATAACTTTATTTTCATTTCTTTCATCAAAATAATAGTTGCATTCGATTCCTCACACTTCAAAACGTATAAAAACTACTCCCCTTTCAAGTTTCTATAGCGTTTGTTGCCAAAGATAATATTATAGCGAGTGTAAGACTTCGGTGACTGGTGGCGGCCATATTTAATTTTCCCATGAAAAAGTGGACGAAACAATTGCCCTTTTTCAGTTCTTTAGGGTCAATATAAGTGAAAAATCTATACAGGCGTATATTTGCTACATAATTGCGTATATACATTGTATGGTCATTTTAACGCATTTTTAGCTGGTATAGCTTTATTTTCATTTATTTAATAAAAACAATAGTTGCATTGGATTCTTCATACTTCAAAACATATAAAACGACTCCGAGTTCAAGTTTCTATACCGTTTATTGCTAAAGATATAGCGATTATAAGACTTTTGGTGACCGGTGGCGGCCATCTTGAATTTTCCCACGAAAACGTGAGCGAAAAAATTGAATCAGTTTTTTCCAGTTCTTTAGGGTCGATATAAGTGAAAAACACAATTATTTAAAATCTATACGAAAAAGTCACAGAACGTGTATTTGCTACATAACTTCGTATATTATAGAGTGATCAAAACATTTTATCACATCTTCCCGATAATCACTTTTCCTTTTTTCAGATCGTTTACACCATCCGAAACTATGACAAACTATAAAGAACCTCTGCATGGCAATGAAGAATTGCTGGCGTACCTGTGGACATTCGATGCGCTATTAGGTGAGACTGACATAAAACAGATGAAAATGTATTTTAAATAACAAATTAGTTTCCATTTCATCATCCACCCATTAGTGTCCTTTTACTAAACCTCTCTTCACCTAATCTACCCAACGTGTTGTAGATCCTCTCCAAATACTAGTACCTGTTGCTTCCTCTGTTCTCTTGACAATCTCGCTTTTTCCGTGCCTCTGTGCAACTCATAAAATGTCGTGTCACTCCCAATTTCCTTCCTGTTTCTTCAGTTAGCTTTATTAAGCAGTAATCTGCTGATTATAAAACAATGCTAAAGTTGATATACGAATAAGTTTATTTTGGGTAAAACCAAACTAGCCAGTAAATACAAATAGATATAAAACAATCAATTATATCAAACAAAATCAGATATAAAATCACTATGTTTCTGTGTAGTGTTTTTCTCCAACTAATACATATATTAAATTCAGTGGTTCATTGTATAATTGTAGATATAGGTTCAGTATGTTGTATTTGTTTATTTATTGCAGGGTACAATAACATGTTGTGATCATTATGTGTTATTGTTTGATTTGTACACATCTAACTCTCAAATTACTTTGATTGGAACCACTGAATTGTTGCCGTTGTGAAATGTACTCTTAATCTCTGGCAGGTGACAAGATCTATGATGACGTCAGACACACGCCGATGACACTTCCACCACAAAAATCGTTCGGACGCCCTGTTCTAGAAATATCGGATGCCCCCATTAAGTTCCATGGGAGTATAGTAAAGCATTCACGGAGCAGTGTATCAAGTCGAGAGCGTCGCCAAACAGCAGAGAACGAGTTGACAGTCCAGCAGATCGAACAGTTTTGTAACGACCTATTTTATGAGGTTAACTTCCGAAGGTACGTGCCATGATTGTCATAATCATTTATTGGAGCTGTAAGCTAGAAACATTCTCATGCCGTAATTATTAGTTGTATTATTATCATCATTATCATTGATACGCGATACAGTCGCTATACACTAATTAATCTGCTACATAAATTCAGAAGATATCGCTTTGGGTTTTCTGTAGTTTCGACACTCCACGCAAATGCGGTTGCAACTGTATAAATTCGTTAGATAACTGCAAGTTGCCCAATGAAATTATAATTGATGCTTATATCAGTTACTTTCTAACTCTTACTCATGTGCACCTTTATTACATTAGTTATATCATAATATTCAAAGTCTTTCAAGCATTGTTCAGCTAACATGACTTTTAAAAAAGTCTTCGTCAAATGCACATGTGTAATCATGTATATTTTGGTAGTAGTATTAACATGATATTACCAAGTCAGGAGATGTTTCATTATCCTAAAATGTGTTGTCAAGTGGCTGCTAAATTTACACTTGTATAACATAGTGTTGTAACGTCTGTGTGCATGATGAAGGGCATGATGGAGGGGCAGGAAAGTTTGTATGTATGTATTGCATGTATGTTACCGCCAAAACGAAGAAACATTCCTCGTGCATTTTATGAACTTAACTTTAACAATATCGTTATATTAAAACGTTATTCGTCGTTACATTATTTACCTGTTCATAAGCCGTATGTTCTTTTCTCGTTCCAGGTCGTGTTCTCGACTGGGCAATGCTCTGATGGAGTCTCACCGTGTTGACTGCATCACGGATGTAAAGGACTCAGGAGATAGGGACGCTGCTGTTGACTCTGTTGTCGCCTTTGCCGACTACTGCAAGGACGTGTTCGCTCTATCTGACTGGCCCGCGCGTCAACTCTGTTCTCAATTCACCAACACAGCCGACTTCTCCGAGTGGATTGGTGCCAAGTGCGACAAGCCGTGTTACTTCGGCAATGCAGACTCAGAAGACAGGGAAGTGTGCGTGTGCAGTGAAGGTTACTGGGGTCAGTCGTGTCAGAGTGAGTGTCCAGGCGGTGCTGTAAGTCTCTGCTCAGGGATTGGTCCGTGTAACACTAGGACCGGACGTTGTGAGTGTCCTGAGAACAGACGTGGGTCTGAAGACTGTTCTGTCTGCTCTGATGGCTGGCACGGAACGGACTGCAGTGTCCTGTTTCAGACGACCGTCACACAAACACGCGTCATTGCCAAGTTAACGGACACAGGGCACGTGCACACAGTCGACGGGCTTCACTTCCGGCTGACGAATGTCGGTGAATATCACGTGTTGAATTTGCTCCCGTACGTGATGGTGCAAGGCAAGTTCATTCGATGCCATGAACACTTCTCGTGCGTTGCCTTCGTTACTGTCAGGTTGGGCGACGACACTCACGGCTACAGTACCTTGACCGTTCGTGTGACACCGGATATGATGTTTGAATTTACCCTCAATGGGTTCAGTGATGCCATTGATACCACCTTACATTTCCACGGTTTCAACATTAGTCGGCTGTCTGCATCAGAGATTGGTGTAAGTGTTGGCTTAGACTTTCAGATCACCATTCGCGCCGTCGGCGTGTATATACATACATCCGTCGTGATGTTGCGTGACCTGATAAACGCTACTGAAGGCATTCTTAGTGGACGTGGCGGCAGTTCAATCAGTGATGCAACAAACCACATTCTCACCTCAGCCGGATATGTCCAACCACTTAACATCAGTTCCTACCCAACAGCTGCAGCACAGACACCACAAACCTCACAGCCCAGTCAGGCACACGAAATGCCACTGTCCACTGCCAAGCCAGCGGGGGGTATACATGCAGGAAACATGCCCAGTTTATCTCAATCAGCTGTAAACGCATACATCGACATGTGGAGAGTTAATTCCAGGGACACGATCATATCATATCCATCGGTGGAATATCAATTGCAAACTGCTGATGGCTTCTCCCTCAAGTTTCACAACACATCTGCCTACTCAATGTTCCGACCACAATCGATCATTAGCAGCGATGTCACGTTCGAGCTGTTTGTGAAGGCAGCAAATGGCAGAGGCAGTGGCGTGGTGTTCTCGTATGCCAGCAGTCACGTGTTTGCTGTTGTGTCTCTGGAGTCATTGGTGATTCTCGTCAACGACACCTCGTTCGACACAGGACTGAGTCTACAAGAGGATGAGTGGAACAAACTTGTGATCGCCTACAAGGGAAACACTGGCACACTTGATGCGTACGTTTTTAACCGTGATGGTATCCCACAAAGGGGCACGGTTGTGTTGCCGACTCACGTGTTTAGTGAGGATGGAACCCTGGCATTGGGTCAGTGGCAACCGCCGCGCGGTGGAAGGAAGCTAGAGTGGCCAGACAGCTTTGATGGCTATGTTGATAGCTTCCTGATATGGGGAATCGTGATAGAACCAGCACTTATTACATACATCTGGGATATGAACTTGCGTGACGCTGCTAAGCTGCTGAATGCCAATTGGCAGTTTGACGAAGGACAACGTGATTTGGCAGTGGACTCCCTGCAAGGACACGGCCTGCGGTTACCAGGTCTACCGTGGAGCACACCCCAGTGGGTGCCGTCAGATATTCCAGCACGAAGGACAATCGCTATAAACCCGCTGACTGACACTTGCAAACACGAACGGCAAAGGCAAGATGCGACAAAGAAGTGTGCGCGTCTGATACGAAACACATCCATGACACGGCAATGTATATCAGTCGATTCCGCAGTAGTTGGCATGTATGTGATGTTCTGCCAACAGGAGGTCTGCATCAACAATGGTGACATGTCAGCCGCACGCAAAGTTGCTGTTGACTTCGCCGATGCTTGCATGTACAGTAGTTCCTTAGCTGCGTGGCCAGGAGCCGATGTATGTGACACCAGTGTGGACCTTCGTCGCGGGACTCAATGTTATGCCACGTGTCGTTTTGGAACGACGACAAGCAGTGGTCGGTGTGAGTGCAACGATGGGTACACGGGGCCGCACTGTGACGACCTGTGTCCTGGAGGTACACAGAGGCCGTGTAGTTTCCATGGCCGCTGCACGGTCGTTGGTGACTGCGACTGTGAACAGAACTGGCAAGGGCATGACTGCAACTCGTGTGCTGAGAACTGGTACGGGTCTGACTGCAGCGTCCTCGTGGTGCCAACGTCTTTTCACCAATACACCAATACCAAGATTGCATTTGTTAATCCAGCGGCTACCTATCACACATTCGACCATGTTCAGTACGTTGTTGGCAACAAAATAGGAGTGTTCTCGGTGTTTCAGTTGAACGGCGATATAGTAAAGATACAGATTCATCAAGTGTTATGTGACTTACCAGCATGTGTTGATGCTGTCGCCTTACAGGTCGACGGTGACTCGGTTACTGTGTATGCGGAGAAAGATACGAAACAGTGGCCGTCAGTTTACGTTGGACGCACCAAGTTCACCTACGGCGAGATGTCAAGGAGAGTATCAGATACCTTTGACGTCAGTTTGCTGTCAACTGAGAAGATCTTACTGCATGTCAAAGAGCCGTACCTATTGAATGTGACTGTTCACCTGATGCATCATTGTCTTCATGTGACCATCGAGGTTGATGTCAATACTTGCCAGAAAGCAACCGGCCTTCTGGGGTCATGTGATGACAATGTCGATAACGATGTCCCATTCAACAAGTCCACTGCTTCACTCGACAGTATTGCAGATGATGTGTCGCAGCAATACGGGGTGACAGAAAACAACAGTCTGTTTGATGCTGAACTCCTGAAGAGACTCTCACACGCTGGTTACGCCATGTCATTGAGCAGTACGGCCACAACATCAGCTGTCCTGACACACTCATTCAGTAATGCAACATTGAAGACCTCCACTGGTAGTTCCAACAACGATGTCACCGTCAGCTTGCTCGTGAAGCCAATGAGCCACGGGGGCATCATTCTTGCCTACGGAAAACGTAAGACGTTTGCGTTGGTAAACGACGTCAACATTACGATCCACTGTGGCCAGGACTCGGTTGTGACGTCTAGCAGCAGTAGCATTGGAGAGTGGAACCAATTGGTGTTAGCGTATGAGCGGGACAACAAACGATTACACTACTACCACATGAATGCGGCCGGCGCATTTATCTACGAGACATTTGACGTCGACTGTGCCGACTTTATGGACAGTGGTGGCCGGGTGACGCTGGGAAGTTGGCAGGCAGCCGGAGACAACGTCAGTCACACGGTGACACGGTTTGCTGGCCAGATTGACGACATGTCTGTGTGGCTGACACGACTGCCCCACGCCGTCATCTACCAGTTGTTTCATCTCGACGTGCGACCTTCGATGTTTGCCTCCAACCTTGCGTATCTGTATACATTCGTTGAGGATGACGGGCCAACCGCTCGAGATGTCATGGGTGCAGCCGACTTCCGTAGTGCTCAGTCGCCATGGCAACATCCAACATGGCTGCCGTCTGATCTGGAAGTGTATGATTTGCCTTCACATGCTAGACAACAGCTTAGTAGCAGCAATATACAAGCTAAAATCAATGCTGTTTGCGACCCGTTCTTCAACTCATCTATAGTGAAATCAAGTAACATTGATACGAAGATACGTGACCACTTCCATGTACAGTGTCTTCATAGCGGCCGTCGGTCAGCGAGCATTAAGAGTGCCTACTTCACAATGGCATCGTTTGCTGAGTTGAGCCGTGTCGTCAGTACAGGTCAGAACGACTTGCACGCGGTTCTATGCATTGTATCGAAGACACATCAACCACAGTGGTTGAGACGTCAGTGTGCTGCCTGTCTGTTCGGCGCACTTGATGACGACGGAAAGTGCAAGTGCTTCCACGGCTACTGGGGGTCATCGTGCAGCAACCTGTGTCCTGCCGATCGTCGAGCTGTCTGCAGCGGACACGGAGAATGTCTTCCGGAAGGACGGTGTCACTGTGAGGCGCAATATACTGGTATCATGTGTGAGAACATAAGTTGTATGAATGGCTCATTTGGCGCTGATTGTACTGTCATTCGGATGTCGCCAAACCAGCTTGGTGTCACGGCGGTCGCTTATCTAAGAAGCCAGGCAGTTGTGTCCACCCTTGACGGTATAACGTTCCAGTTGTCTGTCACCGGCGTCTATGAGGTGTTCGCTGTCAAATCATTCAGTTTGAGGGCTACCGTGATTGATTGTGACACTCCGACAAGAACAGCCAAATGCTTTGATTCACTGCTGCTTAGTTACGATGGTGAACAAATGCTTGTAAATCGCTCGAGCAGTAGCACTGGTCACGTGACAGTGTGGTTGGGTGGACGTGCCATTGACGTGAGATCGAGGTACCGACATTATGGTATCGATATGGTGCGGAAGGCACCACACACATTGGAGGTGTCGGTGGAACATCTGTATACAATGGTGAGTGTTGAAATAGAGACGAATGGTCTCACTGCAACCCTCTTGACCACCCAGTCTAACGCCACCGGACTTGTCACTTCCTGCAATACAAGTGTTTCCATCCAAGCGACAGGCTGCAGCGATGTCGTAGATCCATGTACAACGAGCGCGCTTCCCCAAAGCTGTCTGACGTCTATATCGGTGTCAGCTCTCCACAACTTCACCGCGCAATTTCTGCAGTCAGATGCAGACCCATCCACAAATATGACAAACATTGCCACCGGTATCTACTGTGAGGGGTCAGGTATGTTCACTGATAACGTCACATGGCTGCCACGTGATGGCTTCGGCATTGAAATACACATCAAGCCTGTCAGATACGGCGGTGTATTCTTCTCCTATGCCAATAGCCATGTCCTTGCCGTAGTCAATGATGTTACAGGTCTCCATGTACACTACAACAACCACATCTACACCAGTGGTCTCATACTTGCGCTGAATGTGTGGTCACAGCTTGACCTGTACTGGGACGACCCCATGGCTACACTGCATATGTACTTGACCAGCCCGACCGAGGACACGCGTGTCTTCGCTGTGCAACTAACCGCCCCCGCATTTAGCCCGTCTGGTACTATGTCGTTGGGTCAGTTGCCAGCAGGTGTCTCCGGCGTCGTCAACGCGACATTCGCGGGTTACCTGGCCGAAGTGCGTCTGTGGACTCGTCCTCACAGCGGTGGTGTTCTGGTGGCCGGCAACTGGCGCGTGGCTGTCACAGACACCACGCCTGACCTGGCTCACTATTGGAAGTTAAACGAGGCTCGTGGCACTGTTGCGTTTGACGTCAAGGCGGGGCAGAGTTTCCGGGCGATCTCGGAACTCAACCCTCCTCTGTGGAGTGTCAGCGATCTGCAGCTCATAGAGGCCACTGGCATCACCAAGTCAGTGTTTGCTAGTGAGTCACTTAAAACAGCAAGTGACAAGTGCGCGGCAGCAATGGCAAACGTGACGTGTGTGGCAGACGACGAACTTGTCGCGTCATATCTGCAGCAGTGCGTCAACGACGTAATGCGCCTGACTTCCATTGGCGCGATCCAGCATATTGTTGATCAGTATGTTAATGCGTGTAGACGGCTGACAGTGTGTACTTTCGGAGACTATGACGTAGCGACCCAGTCATGTCGATGTCGTCGAGGTTTCTGGGGCGACAACTGTACGGACTTGTGTTCAACAGCTGTCACCGGCCGTGCGTGTAATGATCGTGGTCAGTGCGAGCGAGCCACTGGTCAATGCCTGTGTCAGTCACGCTGGATGAGTGTCGCCGTACCGTTCGACAAGTTAGCACGACGAATGTCTCTCGTCGCCGCTGATTACCCGTGCAACCGGTGCACGACTCACTGGCACGGCGTCGACTGCAACACGGCGGCCGACGGTACACCGACCAAGTGGTACATGGGAGTCGTGACTGGCAGTTATGTCACTACTCTAGACGGGGCGAGCTTTGAGGTAGTGATGCCAGGTAGCTACCAACTGTTATTGACAGACGACGTGTCCGTGCAGGTGCTGTTTGTGCCCTGCAATGAAACCTACCGATGTCGCCAACTCGTTGAAGTATCCGTCCGTAGTCGACGCGCTCTCATCTCCATGCAGACCAACGCTGGGCAGCTGACGGGGCTGAGTCTTGGCTCCAATGGTTGGATGCCATTGCCTCGTGAGAGGAAGACCACAGTCGGTGACTTATCTGTACAGTGGAGACTTGACAACGTGATTCGTGTCTCAATCACCAGTAGTTTCCAGTTTGTAGTTGCGATCACTGACGGACAGTTAATGTGTGGCGCCAAGATTTCAAAGACAGCAGGACTGCTGAGTGGTCTACTGGGCAATGCAAATGGCAACTGGAAGGACGACGTGAACTATGGCATATCCAATGGTACAACAGAAGAGACGGAGACAGCCACTGACGATGTCGTCGTTGACACAACACTGTCAACGCTGTACATTACTAGGAACATGAAGCCACTGAATGTGGACGCTTCGCATCTGTCGCATGACCACTCCAAGCGCAACATGAGCGGTGGTGGTCACATGTTACATATGAACAGCACCGTTCTTCACTTCACCGGTATGGACTTCGGCAGAGATATGTTGGAGTTGAGTGTTTCTTTCTGGCTGAAAGTCTACCCGATGTTTGGCGAGCAGAACCTGCCGGACCAACGCCAAACTGTGTTTGTCATCAATATGACGGATGGTGATCTTCTGGTGGGTGTGTCCAACTCACAGTGGCATGTCCTGTGGGATGACAACGGCGACTTCTCTACCGATATCGATGTCACGTTGGACACGTGGTTGTATGTCACTCTCGGTTGGGACGGTAGACAAGGAGGTCTATTGACAATGTTAATTGTTGGTGAAGGCGAGAATGTGACAGCCCGATACAGTCGCTCCGGCGTGCATGCGTACAGGCCGGTTCGGATGACGTCCATCTCATTCGGGGCGCCGTCACAACCACTGACCTTCGACCTGGACTTCTTCACCATGTGGACCTACAGCCGACCTGAGAACACCATCAAAGAACACCTGTACGTGTACACCGACGACTACGTGCCAGATCTGCTGGCCGCTGTTCTCTTTGACGAAGGACACGGTCAGCAAGTCAAGATGGTTGTCCACGATAACATCACTGCTCCGTTTGACCAACCGCAGCCAAAATATGTGCACGGGGATCTGACCGGAGGTAATGAAACCACTCCAGCTGTGACAACGTGGCAACCTTGTGACATCCCAGGTCTCAGTCTCCCACTGTCATCTGATATGTCACTGGATGCGTCGTCACAGACAGTGATTGAGACGTGTGTAGCCGAACTACAGAGCAACGAAGCGATACGGCAGAATGCGGCGGATCTGACAGCTGTCAGTCAGTTCTACCTCGAGGCCTGCGTCAAGGACGTGTCACGCAACGGGACAGCGACAACGATGGCGAGTGCGTACGCGTTCTACGTTCAGGGCGTCAAAGACGTGGATCCTTGCTCACTTCGCGGCTATCTGGACTTCTGCATCGACGGCCGTCCTTCCCCTGAAGAGACCCCTGAGACCCCTGCTAGGCCGATCCCTCAGTACATCTGGGTGTCCATTGCAGCTGTTATTGGAGCCGTCTCCTTGGTCCTCTTGTTCATCGGTGCGTGTCGTGCAAGAAGAGTGCTTGCTGCTAGACGTGGAAGACGCAGGCCCAGGCATCGGCGCTCGTCTATGGAGGCTCAGGCTGACGACCTGGATTCGTACCGGATGTCGGAGTTCTCGTTTGACCACCGTGGCCGTTTGATGCGTCGGTACTGAAACGTTGCTGAGTTAACCAAGTCTCAGTAGATGACAATTTGAGTGGAATCTTTCTTATACACCTACCACATTAACCAACCATGTGTATTCCCTATCACGACAAATAGTCCTTGAGGCTAGGCAAACGCGTATGCGTTATATTGTATACGAATGAAACATACATTTAACTAATGACTAACAAATAGATAGATAGATATTATTGCTTTTAAAAATAAACCACGCGTTTGTTTACCTAAGCATCTTGTAGAATTAGGTGGTCGTGTTATAAGAGATGGCACCGTTTAAATGTGAAAAGGTTGCACAGGTTATGATAACCTGATACTTGCGTATATCTACACTGCACTGGACAATAAATAACGTTGACATGTTACTGTATTGGTTAACACTATACTCTTACCAATTATGGATTTGCAATAAACATTAATGTAATAGAACAATTAATAGCGTGCCTGCGTGTAACGTGCACATCAGATAACAATTTGTCATTAATTACAAGCATTAATTAGAAGGCTATAACATGTATGAATGAATACTAAACTGTGATTCCGGGGGTATTGGCACTAATCACGTACATATTTCATTTAATGCGACACCGGGTACATTTTCTGTATTTTTAAGTAAGGTTTTGTCTTTCTTCACTAACTGTAAATTATTTCATTGGTCGGTCATTGCGTTGCTATGTGCAAGTTCATGACCCTACTACATAATTCCAATTATGTAAAATTTAACAGTACGTTAACGTAAGTAGCATATAGAAATTGATTAACCAACTACATATATATATTCCAGATATGTAATAATCGGTGTAGGGAGACAAATGTATACCTAAATTGCATTAGTCACGTCGATATGAATGTTTACTAACTGTTGGTGATGGGTCATTAAAATACATGTGTATCAATAAAATAAATTAACCACACACATGTTACCTTGTTGTTTTTGCATGGAAGAGTGGTTATGCTTAGATTATTTGCCCTGTAATTTATAGAATTGAGGTATCTTGTTTTTATTGAATAGAAAGTATGTACATCTGCATGTGTTTATTTGCACGTAAGTTCACAGCAAAATAAGAAGAAAAACTAAGTGTAAATGTTATTTTGAGAAAATACGTCAAAACAATTATTACGTACTAGCTGAGTTACTCGGCGATGCTAGGAGAAAATAGGCAGTCACCCGCGTTAAAAAGTATGTAAATTGCGTCACATTATTTCGGTGTGTCCCAGAAATAGGTCACGCGCAAAATGCTAATGACATGTGCGGAATGTCTATTCTTATATTGTTCAGAAATGCATCAGATGAACGAGTAATCAGAAGATCGATGGTGTGTCCTGCAACATGTGTCGGGCCTTCTACGTGCTTTCAAAAGATTGAGAAAACGCCTGGCGTAATTGTTTGATTCATCATTTATGTGAAAGTTAAAATCACCAGCAACCAATAAATTAGATGTGTCCATTGCCATCCTGTCCATCAGATGGGCAAATAATTCTACGAGGAATTCAGATGTTATATAACCATTTTGTTTGTGTTAGGCGGAGCGCAGTAGACGACGACAATACGAGTAGAATGAGAGCCATTGCGGAGATGTAGACCCATCAATTCGAATGTCTTAGCATTTGGTGTATCGAGTTGTCGCGTCACGAAGGTAGACTTGTAGACAGTTCCCCACTCCACTAATTTTCCAGTAATGGTGGTCATGGCCCCTTGCCCCTCTAGCTACACCACTGCAGTTAGCTGATAAATGTTAACCACCGTTACCTCTGGCTTTGTTGCTATTTATTTAGTTTTGGCAGGTCGCAGTTTGAGATGCGTCATCAAGCGTTCATATCTTCTCGTGGGTAACGAGCCTGAAGCACCGACAATTATTTAGAACTTTAAAAGAATGCCGCGAGGTTATTTGTGTTGCTTTGGCTGAGTTATTTAGATTTCCCCGAGAGAGTGACGCAGTGTTGTGTTGCTTGGACTTGGCCTCCGTCGATGATACGAAGATCCGCCGAGACTTCATGCGGGATGCAGGTCGAATGGAAATGCGACTGTTTGGTGGTTGCGTCCAAATGCGAGTGTTTGTTTGTGTTACGTGTATTTTTAGCAGTAGGCCTATATAATAAAATAATGTACATGCTTAGCGTGAAATATAAAACCTTTATGCTGCATTTTTAAATAATAACACATTTACAAATACGATTTTTACTGTCAAAACCTTTTTACATTATGTCTAATTAATAGTATAAAATATTTCTTAAGTAAGTTACCATTTCAGGGCCATTGCAACAACAATGTTACCAACTGCGTGCCAAGTTGTCAGGGGAGACCGGGGCTAGTTGTAACAAACACAACACATTTCAGGTTTGCGGGTAGGTTTCTCAACCGATCGAAACGTTTGTCATGCCAAAGGTCCCCACATATCTCTCGAAGATAACTGGTGCATAATTAAATGCCTGGTTTATTACAAATTTGTGGCATAGTGCGTTATATGAGGTGTCCTAAAGTGTTACATGTTACCCATACCGCGGTAACTTGTAACAAAACTTACACATTTCAGAATTACGGGTGAGTTTTTTAACCAGTCGAAACTGTTGTCACGCCAAAGGGTCTCCACATATCTCCCGCAGATAATTGGTGCATAATGAAATGCCTGACTATTACATATTTGTGGCATAATGAGATTATATGACGAGTCATAAACTGTTACCCCGGTACGGTACTACCTCTTTTCTTTTAATATGGCGTAACTTTATGGCGTGTCGACGGATTCACGTGACACGACATGCTCAAATCTATTGGTGAACACGCTGTCGTCTTGCAGAATAATTTCCGTTAGCAGTTTTGTCTGCAAGCCCCCTGATACAACTTACCCGTGTTACAACTAGCCCCGGTATCCCCTACCCGGTTGGACCCGATGTAACTTGCCTAAAACATGCATGTGCGCCCAGGGGTATCTGTATTATTACGCTCGTCGCCATAGAATTTACAAAATCGAAATACTCAAGTGTGTGGATGTTTCATAGAACTGTTTTGTTTTGATCTGACAAACTACTTTCCAGATGACGTCAGAGAGAAAACGCGGCGACAGCGTCACTGATGGAACGTCGAACGTTCTTTCTGGCAAAGGGGAATCACACGATCGTTAGGGGGCGCTGATAAGCAATAAAAACGTAATCTACGTACTACAACTCTGCAAGGAAATGACACTGAACAGAAAAGGTATAGTCCTACGTGGAACGTTTTCCCACTAAATAGTAGGCCAATGTTTACATTTGTAATACTTGTAATATAATCTGGTAGAAATAATAATTTACACATTGTGCCAATGTGTAAATTAGAACAAATTCAATGCAGCAACGGCTAGTGCTATATGTATTATTATGCATTTAAAAAACAATCTAAAATATATAAAACACTAGAGATCTAGTTTCTGGGGAATTTTTAAGACGGTTTGGACATTTCGCTTTCCTAGATGACGTCACATAGAAAACGCGGTGTGGTGGTCCCAGATTCGACCAGTCCAGGATTCGTACGAATCTGGGACCACCACACCGGCGCAGCGTCGGTTTGTGATGTCGTGCCACCTGTCGTAAAAATTGTAACTAATCAATTGTTCTTTAGCGTGTTTCTCTCAAATCACTTCATGCAATATTCCTTGAATTACACTTTAAACAATACCATTTCGCTGAAGTGGCATCTGACCGCGCATTACGCCTTGCGGCTAAACAAGTAAATTTGACGAGTTGCACTTGGTTCTCAAAGGGGTTTCGTCCAAAATAGAGAACGCGTGACTACCCTTTCAAAACAACTTTGGATACGTTGAAGTTTTGTTATCTCCTACAAACGGTATAACGGAGGGAATCGCAGTAGTCAAGTCAGCTGTTGCAATCATTTCAGCAACGGAAAGTGAGATATGCTCATTATGCTGGCGAATACGGAGTAAATCTCATAGAATTTTGTTTCAAAATGCCCAAGAGTATGACTACCACACTCACCTGGATCATATATACGCCAGAGAAATAAATAATAACAATACAAAACTATATTAGACAATTGGGGGTTGCTCACAAAATGCACTTTGGCTGTTTTATTGTAAGAAAGTCGGTTGCGTGGATAAAAATGCCTGGTATAAGTTACGATCTTGGTAAGTATAGATCTTTAAAATGTTAAGTGTGTAGCCTATGCGACTATCCTTTATCGATGCTGATGCCTGTGCATGTCAGCAGTCTGTTGTAATACCCGAAACCCTCTATAATCGACGCAGTAACGTCGGTGGACGGACATCATCAACAGCAACGGCCACGACACAACAGTGGCAACATCGTCAACACCAACGGCCACGACACAACAGTGGCAACATCGTCAACACCAACGGCCACGACACAACAGTGGCAACATCATCAACACCAACGGCCACGACACAACAGTGGCAATATCGTCAACACCAACGGCCACGACACAACAGTGGCAACATCATCAACACCAACGGCCACGACATAACAGTGGCAACATCAACATTTAATTAACTCACGCCAACTACAAAATACATGATATTCACCTGCATTAGTGTAACTTTTGCCAACGTTTAAGCAGAATTAGCTGCTAGCAAACATGAGCCTGTAATATATTGTTACACTCAAGCCAGATATCAAACAACAACTACACACCTGTGAATACTGAACACCACCAGCTGCAGTTTCCACAGCCAGTGTTCCCTGAACCCGTGGTGCAATAACACATGCAAAGCTTAACTGCGTTTGACATGTTCACGAAGCATCTATTACATTTAGACAAATAAATTATAGTCAAACTAAACATTAAGCGCATCATATGCCCAATGTTTAGATCAATGTTTAGATGACAGAATACTTAATGTCACTAGTCACCGGTATAAAACATAGATAATGATACTCAATAAACTTTGAATGGAAACTGGTCTATTGTGGTTATCGGGTAACTTTAAATATACAGCCACACAGCCTACAATAGCTAAAACACTCTATTTTGTCCAAATAATGCAACCCACTGTGATATACCCTGTACATACATGACATGTAACATACACACAAGGAAATCCATAATACCATTGCCATGAGAAAACCAATTCTTATGGTTGTGAACCAAATGTTTGCCATTAGGTTGTGTAAACTCTACCAAAGTAAAAGGCACAATGCCACCTAAACAAGTCATATGGAGTTGAAATATAGAATACTCGATACTGGCCAAATTTTGACAAACGTCTAGGCAGTATCACATTCCAGTACCTCATTCCTACATAATACAAAAGCAAAACAGTGTTCATTGCATACTACAGTGTACCACATAGCAAGTGACAACACAATAAGAGTTCAACATTTCATTGTATAACAGTATAGAATATGCCACGTACGATTTACGCTAATAATTGTATAATAGTATGAAATATACTATGTGAGATGAACTCTAAAGAGAAAACACAAACAAATCTTCAAAACAGAAGCTACCCCTACATAAGCCCCACTACAAAATCACAGTTCAACGTTCAACGAACGTAATGCAGCGTTATTCTGAATAATGTCAATTAAAACATGATACGTATCTAAAAATACAATCCAGAGAGAACTGATGTCATCATTAGAAAATATCCTTCCCAGATTTTGTTGGAGTTTCCATGACATACAGCCTTCAAACATCACCAAGTGAAACAGAAAAAAAGTTGTACAAGTACAAAAATATCTCTATTTAGCATCTCGGCAAATCGTCATCAATCCGGATCAAATCATAAATCTATATAATCATGATTATTCTAAAAAATACTTAGGATTGTTAAGACAATGTAGAACGTTAATTTATTTTATATAATCAGTTACGACTACAATATGTTGATAAGATTGCTCCCTGATTCAGTTAGTTATAATTTGGAAGTTCAGCTATCTGTCTGAACCTTCAGTGGCCCAAGAGCACGTGTAGCAGGATCTAGGAAAGGACATGTCCAGATTGTTATCAGAAGAAATGAGCACGTCACTGTGGACCAGACTCTAAGATCATCATTGAGAGAAGACAGAGTGAATGAGGACCATGACATCACAGACAAAGGCGTCATGATGCTTGCCAGACAGAACAACTTCTGGCAAAGAAAGATCAACGCCACCAGTGAGATTCGAGATAGCAATCAACACAGCCTCTGGCTACAAATTTACGGCGACATTTTGGAACTCTTGTCATGTGACAACTTCCAATGTCAGCAAAATGCTGACAAAGGAACCATGAGCTAGGTTGAAGGGTCTATTCCAGCCATCCAGGATTTAGAAAGGTAACTGAACTTCCAACTTTTAATACTTTTGCGTGTAATCATGATAATGATGTTCTACTGGTGATCTATGACAGGTATTCATCATCCATTAGAAATACTATAGGAATGGTCTATTTTCACACCTTTCATTCTCTGCAGTCATGCCTCGATAGGTTTAACATTTACCTTGTGTGTTCCTTGTGTGTGAGTGTGTGCGCGTGTGTGCGCGTGTGCACGTGTGCGCGCGTGCGTGCACGCGTGTGTGTGCGTGCGTGCGTGTGATGGGCCCTACTACTTCAACCAAACACCAGACAGAATGAAACAATGGATGTTGAAGTCTCTTCAAAGAGCACAGACAAAATAGAATTATTAAAATGACCTAAGTTTCAAATTGTTAACACATAGACTCAAACCACGGTCCTCTCACCTGGCCACAATGTACTGCCAGTCTGCAGACAGTGTTGCAAGGTACTCACTCTTTGTCAACATTCCCTGCAAATCTACCATGTCAGTTAAACATGCGTCCCTTAGAGGGATCAAGCTTTCCATCGCAAAACATCCCGGACAATTTCAATGAAATACTGACAGGATACATATACCCAAACGGAGGATATATACCCAAAGTTATCACGGCCATCTGGCGGTGATAACCTTGTCTGTGGCACCACCTAGAGGCAATTTTTATATGTCGGCGTGTTGTTGTCGATGTCGCTCAAACACAGTTTCTCCAGTGCTTCCTTCTCTTTTTCTTCACCCTCTTCGCAACATTTGCTTTTCCTGCACAGAAACAAACAGTTTACGTAGTTTAGCAGAGTACTCATATTTTATATTGGTACGTTGCCTTATTTACTTTTAGTTACTGGCATTTTACAATACAGCTATTTTAAAGATTTATTCACCTTAATTTTTTTTTAAAGGAAAAACATTGTAAATAAGTGTAAATGTTTTGTTTTTGTGTGTTATCTTTGTTGTATGTATATATATATATATATATATATATATATATATATATATATGTATATGTATATGTATATGTATACATACATATATATATATATATGAGTGTGTGTGTGGGTGTGTGTGTGTGCTTACTTGCTTTTGTTTCTTTGATGTTCATGTGTATGTATATATCTTTTTACTATATAAACTCAATCAATCACTTCGTTTTTCAAATGTATCAATGAATAATGTCTTTATAGAGTTCATTGTAACCACCAACCTTCCGAAGTGTTCCCTATCTTCCAGGGTGTCTGGCAGGGTTTTGTTGAGGGTTTCTGGAAGGGAGAGTGTGGTTAAGCCTGCAGATAAGGCGACCACTCCATAGAGCAGGAACGGCAATGGTGACCAATAGATGTTCTGAAAATGACCAGTAAAACATCAGTTATACAATATAAAACAATCTACAATTACTGCAGATATGTGGCAACAACATTTAATAGATATGTTCAAATTTTTTTTTAATCCCTACTTTGCGAGGGATATGGCGATACAAATTCTACAATATATAGATGATCTGCTTGGATGACGAAAACTGAGATGAAATATTGTTGTTCTCCTCTTGGCAACCCTGTCATCAGGGGTAAGGCGGGCTGTGGTTACTGTCATCTTTTCTCTCAACACAACCTCAATCAACAATTTCCAACTCGTGCTATCTTTTGCTGTTGTTCTCCAATCCCCTCCCACTCTTTCCAGGTCCGTCTTAACGATCTCTGCCAACGACTTCGTGACATGGGACCCAGGGAGGTTTAACACGGGGAGCCATCAATGGATGTTTACTGCACATAACAGAGGCAGATGGAGAGAGTTGATTAGAACATTAGAAGCTACTAAATGACAAGGACCGCACCCTGCAATGGACCACGGGGAAGAAAGATTGGTCTGATGATCTGCTTAAATCTTTCTGATTTCAATCAATCCGGAACTACTTACAAGACGACCAAACTGCGGCTGTATCAGGCCACCTATACGTGCACACATCGACGATGATCCAACCCCGACTTGTCTAACGACGGTCGGGAATAGTTCAGCTGAGTACACGTAGATGACGGCAAATGTAGAGGCAATGAAGAACTTGCCACACATACTGAAGACCACAAGAACTGTGTAGAGACCTGAAAGGGTCAGAAATGAGTCTGGCTTGAAATTATGGAATAATTTACCACTTCACATTCAAAAACAGCCAATCTTCAATAAGTCTATACACTGAGTGATTCACCACCATTTTAAATATATTTTGTTTTTATAAAAAAAATTGTTTCATATATGTTATGTTATGATTTATTATTTTACATATTTTTTTATCTTTTTATATCTTTACTCTTTGTCCTATCATTTTACTACAAGGTGTATGTAAGGCGTTAAAGGTTCAGCCGTCAAAAATAGTGCAACCTAAATATGTTAAGACGCAACAATTTAATTCTTTGTAACCAATACACCAGTGGACCAAGCACTCTTAGACCCTATTTTGCCTTAAAAAATAATTTGTGTCCTTAACCGTGATCTTGGATACCTGACAACTGTCAAACACCACGATGTGTCAGCAGGCATCGTTCCTGGTGTGTCATGGAAATAGTGTCCTCAGTAATATGGCAATGGATATTTGTATTTTAAAAATACTCATTTAATTTAGCAATGAATTTTGCATTAATGATGAATTGTGCTTAACTTAATATTTGTTTTCCATGTATACATAAAGATTAAGTATGTATTTAACATTTGACAACAATAAATAAAAATACGTTTGTTGCATAAATTCAGTTTTATACCCATTAGCATTGCGATTCCCACGGAAAGCAGAAAGTTGATTAGCAGTGCGATCACGTATCGTGGCGTCAAAGATGACATCAAGCGGATTCTTTCTACGTATTCACAGCATATTTACAAGGATAGTTTTTATGTCGAAACGAGCGTAATAATGTGCGATATTCTGATGTAATACAAACACTACCCCCGGTAGTCATCAAAGGGAACAAATATTTATCTAACGATTCCACCCAAATAAAGTTTCTTTTACAAAATTGAAGCCAGAGCTAGGTTTTGCAGAGGCCTGACTGAGCGTCAGGTTCGCTATCGCCCTCGGCTCGTTTTCTGAGTAACTGTATCAACAGCAGCCACAGATAATCCACACAAGACATGTACATTACAAAACATTTAACTTCAGACAGAAATGTTACATAATCCATTAATATCACTAGTATGCCAATGTATGAAGGAGAAGTTGTAAATTTAATTTTAACACTTTCAATCCCATACCGGAATCCTGCTGTTCTCCGTAACTCAGTTGGTAAACTCATTCGTTAGGTGCATTCGATTTTACAATCGGAAAGACACTGGATCAAACCCGACATGAAACCATTAATATTTTTATACATTTTTGTTTATGTTTTCACTAAATAATAATTATAAAGTGAATCATTTTAAATCAATGAATGATGTACTGCTTGTGGTTTTATTGTTGTAGTGATTATTTATTCGTGATGAAAATGAAAATATGATAATTGAATATACCTTCTGGGTAACGATGATGTATATTTCTAAATATAAATTATTGTTACTATCATCAGCATAAACAGTGGCACACTGTATTGATTCGGTGATAGCGCCATCTATTGGATAGTTTGAAAAGACACTGGAAGCAATGTTTAATGTTCGGACATAATTTCATGTTTTGGGTAAAATAAGTGGAGACTTTGGAAGTCTGAGGGGCTTTGGATACATCCCTTACTCAAGGATGTCTTATAACGTGGGTGTCAGGTTTTTTCTTTTAATATTACATTCTTACGACTACTACACGCATGTTGCCTGTTTACTGCCTTCCGATTTGTTTACTGCCTTCCGATTTGTTTACTGCCTTCCAATTTATTTACTGCCTTCCAATTTGTTTACTGCCTTCCAATTTGTTTACTGCCTTCCAATTTGTTTACTGCCTGCCAATTTGTTTAGTGCCTTCCAATTTGTTTACTGCCTTCCAATTTGTTTACTGCCTGCCAATTTGTTTAGTGCCTTCCAATTTGTTTACTGCCTTCCAATTTGTTTACTGCCTTCCAATTTGTTTACTGCCTGCCAATTTGTTTACTGCCTGCCAATTTGTTTAGTGCCTTCCAATTTGTTTACTGCCTTCCAATTTGTTTACTGCCTTCCAATTTGTTTACTGCCTGCCAATTTGTTTACTGCCTGCCAATTTGTTTACTGCCTGCCAATTTGTTTAATGCCTGTCAATTTGTTTACTGCCTTCCAATTTGTTTACTGCCTGCCAATTTGTTTAGTGCCTTCCAATTTGTTTACTGCCTTCCAATTTGTTTACTGCCTTCCAATTTGTTTACTGCCTGCCAATTTGTTTAGTGCCTTCCAATTTGTTTACTGCCTTCCAATTTGTTTACTGCCTTCCAATTTGTTTACTGCCTGCCAATTTGTTTACTGCCTTCCAATTTGTTTACTGCCTTCCAATTTGTTTACTGCCTTCCAATTTGTTTACTGCCTTCCAATTTGTTTACTGCCTTCCAATTTGTTTACTGCCTGCCAATTTGTTTAGTGCCTTCCAATTTGTTTACTGCCTTCCAATTTGTTTACTGCCTTCCAATTTGTTTCTAATTACTTTTTAAGCAATATTTGCAAATTGAAAGATTCCACCCACAACACATTCAAATGGTAAACAAAACATCCAGTTTCAAAACAAAATTGATTGGCAATAATGCAGAGGTGAGCAGAGTTAACCGCAATACGCTTTGACGTTTAACTTTCCCACGTCTAGACAGCAGACTTCCTATTACAAATTATAGGGGCAAAGGAGCTGGCACCCTCCCTTTAAAGGACGCGTTAGGGCGAGTTAGATAGTTAAGGTTAGATAGTTAACCAACCTGACTTATCGAGCAGTGTAGTGCAGATGAAGCACGCCAGGCTGGCCACCAGAAGAGACCCAACCGTGGTCCAGCGTCGACCGACTCGGTTCATGATGGGAATGACGATGAAGTAGGATGGAATCTCAATGGCCCCTGACAGGAACGAGTTGAAGAAGATGTCTCCACCTATAAGGTTGACTCCCAGCGACAAACCGTAGTATACCATGCCAGTGACGAACCTGAGCAAGAAACGATACACGTCAACAACCCAATCTCTGAAGTCATTTACTGGGTCTGAAAGGAAACCATACACTTACGGGCATTTCCACAACAAGGGGGTAGACAAATGTGACACCAAAGGTGAAACATTTAATTGACGTTTTTAGAATTTTTACTTGGGTGTCCCAAGTTTAAAGGTATAGATGTAACTACAGAAATAACAGAAGAAAGCAATGTGCATCACAAAGATGATGTCATTCATTGCCATTATTACACTAACACTATGTGTGCATCTTTGTAAAAAGTAATATGTTATTCTAGGTGATTTAACTATTTAAAAAATAACATTACCCCAAAACTGTCTGCCATACAAATATCATTCAACATTTATTCTGAGATATGATTTCTTTATTAATAAATAAAGCGACCATTGATAATTGTTTGGGCTAACACTGTAACTCTCCTAAATGTATAACAGAGTTATAAAATTACTTCTTAACGTCACAAATATCAGAATGAGTGTTATTTCAAGTTAAAATATATAAAAACTGTTGTACTTGTGAATGTTTACTTCAAAATATTTTCATTCATAATCTACACAAAAATTTATTTGGGTCCAGTTGGTTTTGTAGAATGTTCTGATCCGACCTGTAAGCACAAATTTCTTGACCAGTCCAAAATGTCCGAGTAAATATGTGTCTTTGTGAATGCGTGCACACAATTTAATCTACCAGGTACTCATGAATACAGTGAAAATGTAAAGCTTTTTTCTGCTCTTCAAATTTCTACTCGTCCATTTACCATCCACTCGAATTTCTACCCATCCAAAATGAACGTTTTCCGTCCAAATGATGGGTGGAGGGGTCCTTAGATGAACCTCTGTTTTCGACATGTAGAACATACCCCATTGGCGTGGAAATGCCAGTACGCAGAGCACATAAACGAGCAATACTTGCCGACCTACTCACCAAGCCCACCACATGAACAAAGTGGTTTTCCTCAGGTTTGAACTCCGGAACAAATCTGCAAAGGATGTGTGTTGGACACGGGCACCCACTCTCGCCTAGAAATTATAAAGAAAATGTTATTATTTGTAGTTTCATGACACAAAGCGTTGTTCCATTCCCTCCTACCACCAGCTTCAGCATGTCTCAACATTTCAGAAATGATAGTTTATCGCACGTGTCCGTTTTATCAGCCAGATAACGGTCAAGACGGTATGTTATCCTTCCGGATAACACATTGTAAGAGGGTATGTTATCATTCCGGACAACACATTGTAAGAGGGTATGTTATCCTTCCAGATAACACATTGTAAGAGGGTATGTTATCATTCCGGATAACACATTGTAAAAGGGTATGTTATCCTTCCAGATAACACATTGTAAGAGGGTATGTTATCCTTCCAGATAACACATTGTAAGAGGGTATGTTATCATTCCGGATAACACATTGTAAGAGGGTATGTTATCCTTCTGGATAACACATTGTAAGAGGGTATGTTATCATTCCGGATAACACATTGTAAGAGGGTATGTTATCCTTCCAGATAACACATTGTAAGAGGGTATGTTATCATTCCGGATAACACATTGTAAGAGGGTATGTTATCCTTCTGGATAACACATTGTAAGAGGGTATGTTATCATTCCGGATAACACATTGTAAGAGGGTATGTTATCCTTCCGGATAACACATTGTAAGAGGGTATGTTTTCATTCCGGATAACACATTGTAAGAGGGTATGTTATCATTCCGGATAACACATTGTAAGAGGGTATGTTATCCTTCCGGATAACACATTGTAAGAGGGTATGTTATCATTCCGGATAACACATTGTAAGAGGGTATGTTATCATTCCGGATAACACATTGTAAGAGGGTATGTTATCCTTCCAGATAACACATTGTAAGAGGGTATGTTATCATTCCGGAAAACACATTGTAAAAGGGTATGTTATCCTTCCAGATAACACATTGTAAGAGGGTATGTTATCCTTCCAGATAACACATTGTAAGAGGGTATGTTATCATTCCGGATAACACATTGTAAGAGGGTATGTTATCCTTCTGGATAACACATTGTAAGAGGGTATGTTATCATTCCGGATAACACATTGTAAGAGGGTATGTTATCCTTCCGGATAACACATTGTAAGAGGGTATGTTATCCTTCTGGATAACACATTGTAAGAGGGTATGTTATCATTCCGGATAACACATTGTAAGAGGGTATGTTATCCTTCCGGATAACACATTGTAAGAGGGTATGTTATCATTCCGGATAACACATTGTAAGAGGGTATGTTATCCTTCCGGATAACACATTGTAAGAGGGTATGTTATCCTTCCGGATAACACATTGTAAGAGGGTATGTTATCCTTCCGGATAACACATTGTAAGAGGATATGTTATCCTTCCGGATCACACATTGTAAGACGGTATGTTATCCTTCCGGATAACACATTGCAAGAGGGTATGTTATCATTCCGGATAACACATTGTAAGAGGGTATGTTATCATTCCGGATAACACATTGTAAGACGGTATGTTATCCTTCCGGATAACACATTGTAAGAGGGTATGTTATCCTTCCGGATAACACATTGTAAGAGGGTATGTTATCCTTCCGGATAACACATTGTAAGAGAGTATGTTATCCTTCCGGATAACACATTACAAGAGGGTATGTTTTCCTTCCAGATAACCATTGATATTATTTCAAAGAATACATGGCTGATCTATTCTGAGAATCCCATGTTAATTCAGCCCGCACACAGGGAGCACATTTAGGATTAATTAAGTGATGCTCACACAATTAAAAGGGGTTGCCTAAAATAAAATTAGTGTCATCAAAACACAGAGGGTTTTGCAAAATAAAAAAGTTACGCGAACCATAATTTTATCTGATACTTCCTTACTTTGTTATGGTACATTTGCATCTGAAGTTTGCGCCTATGGAAGCATTCAATTTTACAGTCATGTGCATTTCTAAATTTTTTGCTGTGATATGTCAATTATATTCCTTTTTAATCATATATAATTCTTAGAATGTGTTTTACTGTACACATAATAAATGTACAACATACTTTATTTATTAATCGTTTTCTTTTATCTATTGAACATCACAAGAGGAATTTTCCCTTGAGGGATAATTAAAGGTATTTTGATTAAAAATGTGATTAAAACTTACACTTTCTTATAACAATAAAACTATGCAGATGTTTGCTGTAGTTTTACATCTATGACATTAACACATGGTTTATGTCATGGCAGGGCCAGCTGTAATCTGAGTCACATTTAAAACCTGTCTCCAACAGAGTAAAAACTGACCCCATGTGTTCCACATTTTAAAATTAATACCAAAATAAATACATTGACAGGACACTGCCTGGTAAATGGTATTTAAACAAATCCGACATTAGTCGGAATTTTAATGATACACCCACAAAAAGCATACTCAAATTTTAAACACGGCCACTGCCAAAATGACAGCGCTAACAACAAATCGTTTCTGCCGCCAAGACATTGTGTGTGGGATAACCTAGGAGTCGGTGAAGTTCCTGCTAATAATGACCATTTCTGGTGATGATTTTGTAGAGGAACAGAGAGAGTCACTTTAATGGTAGCTGCCTGTTGCATGTATGTGTCCGGCAGCTGTCGAGTCTGCAATAAACTAAGACATACTGACATCACAGGCACTGACACAATCACTGCATGAGTTACGCCATTTACTTAGGGATGTTCGCATCATTTTTCAAAGTCTGCAAAAATGTAAAGCATTACGTATGTGTCAATTGGAGGCTGGTTGTTACAACATACACTTAGTTCTGTCCATCAAACAACTACAAGGCCAAGGATTATCACCACAGCAATTGCGTAAGTTTGTTCCAATGTGATATGCGTGACATTTTCTGGACTTTGTAAAATCATGAAACTATTGTCAATGAAAGAGAACAGGGCCCTTTGATGCTGTTTGGTTAGGGTGCTACTGTCTGCCCTCTTGCTCTACTACCTTCAGTTGATTGGGCGAACATGCTCCTATCTTGCTCCCCGTCCAGGCTCCGTTGTACAGGAGCGAGGTCTAGCTCCTGGACTGCTCTTGCTCCTTGTTAGGGTAGAACTTCATCCGTCTTCTCTTCCCAAAATCCCGCTATACAACCCTCACATCTCAGCCGTGGTCTTCTCTTCTTTTTCCCTGATATTTACCCACCTCCTTGGTAGTTTGCCCCATCCTTTCTTCCCAATTGCCCCCCCCCAACCAACCCTTTTTTACCAATGTTGTTAGTTGTTCCTATCTACATTTATTTAAACAACGTCCTTTCAATCTCGTGCAAAAAGATAATGTGTAATTAGTTTAGTCGCTGCAACATGACAACAGAATTATCTAGATGTAATACATCGCTAAGAAGTACACAGAGCTCATGTTACTTTCTTTCCTTGTTCCATGCGTGAATATGGACACGGTTGAGTGGGCAGAATCTACACAGGGTAAGGAAAGGTTGTGAGAAAAGAACGCACGGAAAACACAATAGGGTGGTCGATAGAAATTAAGACACAGGTTGAAAGGTAGATATTGACTGCAACATCCAAATATTATGGAACATTAGGAAGTTTTGATCACTGTTTTTTGCAGTCGAGATGGTGAACTCATCTCCCAAGCCAGTAGTGGTAGCTAACTACACAACCTTTCCAGATATCGAATGCAGTGTTTGGAAGTTAGCCGAAACAGTTATGCTTTTCTAAGCAACAGACTCCCCTGGTTACCACTGTGCAACATATGAGAAAACGTAGATACCTGCATTGACATCAAAGACATAACTGTTTCCAGGTATCCATTCTACCATTTTCACAAGAAGCTGGGTGGTTACGTTTATTCGAATAATTACCTCTACTTCCCGAGTCAACCCAAACTGCCAAATCCTGAAAGGCAACAAGTCAACTGCCTCAGCTTAACTTCGCCATTTTAGCAAGGCAATAATTGATAAGCCAGGAACAACATACTCGCCACAAGAAGATGGAGATGGATTGGCCATTACTTAAGAAAGAAAGATGACAGTATATCCAAAACAGCACTAAGTTGGGCACCTGTTGGAAAAAGAAAACGTGGACGATCCAAAAAACATGGAGGAGGACAATCGAAAAAGAACTGGAACAACTACATTTGAGTTGGGGTCAGACTGCAAAGCAGGCTGCAGACAGGACAAAGTGGAGGACCCTTGTTTCTGCCATGGGCCAGTGGGCACAAAGAGAATTAAGCAAATAAGGGGATACAGAGACAGGTGTAATCAGAATCGCCATCCCCAGTGCATCAGGACGGCTGAAACCCACATGATCACACCTACAAACAAACAGACAGACAACGTCATACCTGCAGGCGGTTTTCTTCAAGATTCAGGGGATAAGGAAGCTTGCGTCTGTTCATCCGTGCCATCACTTGTAGGACATCAACGGCCTCATCATCCCGACCCTGACTGATCAACCAGCGCGCAGACTCCGGGATGAACCTGTCAACATTCGGTCGATGTGAACACACACGCGAACTCACGCATAAACACACATGCACGTACGCTGACACTCTACTTACAAGGCATACAGGATCATCAGGACGGGCGTCATCGCCATGAGCCACTGCAAGTGGACGTGGCTGCGGACGAAGTAGGCTACGAGCGGCAGGATCATGAGGCCAAGAGCAAACCACAGCTGTACCATGATTCCCGTCGACACGCGGTACTTCGGGCCAATTATCTCCATACCTTCAACAAAGTCAGGAGCGTTGTGTTGATTAGTTGTTTTGTCGACCACTGCTTCGTTCAGGCTGTCAGTAAATTCTAATTGATCATAAACGTCTGTGATCGATGATCATTTTGGTTATATAAATTATGATTAGCTGGTTTGTGCTGTAGGTCAATCTATCACTTACAGTCTTCTGTAAACAATTATGATTTTGATTATATGCATTTGTAATTTTGTTTATACATCCTTGATTGGTTAATCATGTTGTCGGTCAATTTATCAATTACAATCTTCTGTGATCAATAAATGCCAAAAAGTAACCGATACAGTCACTTTGAACTTCCTTTTTGTACATTACTGTCTATCTCTATCAGGAAACAGTACTCCCAATTGTCAATCAAATTTAATATGTTGCCCTCTAAAGGATTGCTTCTTACAGAACGTAAAATTTGATTGACAATAGGGAGTGCTGTTGCTTAGCCGATAGACATTATGTACAAAAACGAATTTCAAATTGTACCAGTTAATTTCTGGCAGTAATGTAAAATTATAACTGCTGTCAACCAATTAATTGTTCACAAACTTGTGTGATTGATGATCATATCAACTACATAAAGTTATGATTAATTGGTTCTGGATGTTGATCAATTTATCAGTGACAATCTTTTAGACTATTTACAAAATGTGAACAGTTGGGATTGCTTCAATTACAATTTTGACTGAGCGATGATTGTTTTGTTATCTAAAAACTTTTTTTGCCAAACATACGTATGAAATATCATTGTTCAAAACAGCTATGCCTACAGCATTTGGAATTTGCACAGTACTAAAAAACATACAATGCATTAAATGTTTGACAACATCCTGAGGTGACCATTATGAAAGGTGTGTGGATTTTCGTCTGGTTAAATAAACTATGTTGTACATTTATGCCATGTCGTCGAAGTGTCACATTAGTACTGCCATCTAGTGGTCAAAATGTCCTACAACAGCTACACACATACCGATTATCAAATCATTAATCGGTTTGGCTATAACCAGTAACTGATTATGAAATTCAGACAACACAGTTGAAGTTGAACTAGAACAAGCCATCAGATTCAATGCAGTTGCTACACCCGAAGCTGAAAAATTGGTGACCTTCAATTTCAAAGTTGAAAGTCCCTCAGTGGTTCATAGTCGGTCCACACTCATCAACAACATATTTTCTATAAAAAAAACAATAATTAATTATTGCTGAAACTATCACACTGGTCACTGGGAATTGCCAGGCGGACTGAAAAGTTTTCAGGCCCCTGGAATGGTAGTGATTTGACATGTTGCTCTCTAGGCGACATTGTTCTCTTACCATAGACAAATATCGTGGTGAAGACTCCCAACCCTGAGGCACCAACAAGGAACCTGAAGATTGCTGTCAGGACGTAGTTGCCACTGCTGACAGTCGCAGCCGTTGCGAACACGACTTCACAAACAAGCGTTATTACCAACGTCTTCCGTCGGCCAATTCTGCAAGAGAAGATAAGCCAATCTTCAACACGTGATAGGCTTAGAATTCCCCTACTTCCTTTCAAAGTGTTTGTTGTTTTATTATGTTATTCCCACTTTGTTTGTGTGCATATTTTTCATTTGGAAACACACACACAAACTACTTACACAATGGAAAAACACACAACTTAATAGAATCATTGATTATTTTAGAAAACAAACTCTAGCCTTATGATACTAACGTCCAACAAAATGCTCACAATACTGTACAAACTCTAACTCTTGATTTCTATGATTGGGTGCATCAGACAGAAGTGAGACACATACTTGCGTGCCACATGTCATGTTACAAAACTCAGAACTTAAGCTCAGCCAATGAAATCACTCACTGGACCTGTGGTTGAAGCCAGGTCACATGACCATAATATAAACACATTTCAGCCAACCGTGATGCAACGTTTGGGATGCAAACAGGTCATTCCCACCTGTCGTGTATCAGTTTTCAAATTAGGATGGGTATTTGCGTTGTTCTCACATGGAGGCAGTCGGGATTGGCAAAGTCAATAATTACTTTGACTCAGATAACTTGACTACTTCACTTATGGGATGAGCCAAGGCTGGGTTTGCACAGCAAGTAGCCCTGGCTTACAAGGTAGCCCTGGCTTACAAGGTAGCCCTGGCTTACAAGGTAGCCCTGGCTTACAAGGTAGCCCTGGCTTACAAGGTAGCCCTGGCTTACAAGGTAGCCCTGGCTTACAAGGTAGCCCTGGCTTACAAGGTAGCCCTGGCTTACAAGGTAGCCCTGGCTTACAAGGTAGCCCTGGCTTACAAGGTAGCCCTGGCTTACAAGGTAGCCCTGGCTTACAAGGTAGCCCTGGCTTACAAGGTAGCCCTGGCTTACAAGGTAGCCCTGGCTTACAAGGTAGCCCTGGCTTACAAGGTAGCCCTGGCTTACAAGGTAGCCCTGGCTTACAAGGTAGCCCTGGCTTACAAGGTAGCCCTGGCTTACAAGGTAGCCCTGGCTTACAAGGTAGCCCTGGCTTACAAGGTAGCCCTGGCTTACAAGGTAGCCCTGGCTTACAAGGTAGCCCTGGCTTACAAGGTAGCCCTGGCTTACAAGGTAGCCCTGGCTTACAAGGTAGCCCTGGCTTACAAGGTAGCCCTGGCTTACAAGGTAGCCCTGGCTTACAAGGTAGCCCTGGCTTACAAGGTAGCCCTGGCTTACAAGGTAGCCCTGGCTTACAAGGTAGCCCTGGCTTACAAGGCCCCTGAGAAGCAACAGAAGGTTATAGTACATCACATGACATCACCTGTCTGAGAGCTGGCCAAAGAAGATGCTCCCGCAAAGGCACCCGGTCATGTATATCGTCTGAAGGACCGAAAGCAGTGGAGCGCGACCGCACACCAGGTCCAACTGAAAGCAGAAGAATAAACCATGCAAATGAGGACCTACCAGTATTTTTCACTGCTGCATATGCCCGCTCCATCTGTCAGTGTCAAAACGCAAAACACTTTAAAAATTCAGTCTGTGTGCATTTTACACACCGTGCTAATGCTAACCAGACTACATTTCATGCTATGTAGCTTTTTAGACAAAGCACAGAAAATGACACCACTCATTTTGTAGACGCTATCCTGCACGTAAAGCATTTTACTTGCATGTTTAATAAAATAGTGTTTTGTGGTAACACAATTTATGCAAGATATAGGAATTCAGTAAGAAATTTGCAACAGCTGGGGTATAATACACACGTAAAATTTGTGTACAAGTTTACCCACAGCAGCGTCACCTCTCACCGCACTGATGTAGGTTGACACATAGACAGACTGGTCGTACTGCCAGGAAGTACATCTTTTCGTTGGTGTGGTCGCGTCAATGTTCCTGCTGCGATTCCAACCAAGAAGCTCCTCCATGTCATAGCCACTGAAACAACCAGTTTGTAGGGCGAAACATTTCAGTATACAGCAGAATCTCACTATCAAGTTAATTCTCGGACAGGTGGGATTCATTTCCTGTTTACTGTTACAAAAATGGACTATCCTAGGACCTAGGTTGATCTTACTCTTGCAAGGCCAGATTAATACAAATTCCTGGTGCCTTCTAGAGAATATTACTAAATCAACAGATGGTGATGTGAACAGATCATATGATATAATTGTTTTGACTGGATGTATTTTAAAGATGTTATACAGATGGCATTCTGGATGATTACTGTCATTATCTCATCTGACTTATGGTCGCGTCTGCTGTAAACCTAATCGAAAACCACAGAAAAAAACGAATCAGTGGAGTTCAACAGAACAACGATGTCGATAATCATAATACAGCTAAATACGTTTACAGCAAAATCTGTCATGCAAAAGTAAGCATTTAATCGTAGAAATCGCTTGCAGGCGTGTTGCTTTGTAAATATACCCAGGTGCATCAATGTTTAAGCTTGCAGCAAATGTTAAGCTGTAATCTCATTAGATGAAAATCTCCATATATATATATATATATATATATGCTTGGGTGCATTCAGGCGTTCTGTCAAGCAGTGGCAGTGTGGGTTGATTTGGGCTTCCTGATCACGAGGGTTCATTGACAGGTGGCTGTATTACAGAGGTGACCATAATGCAAGGTTCCTATGTAACCGAATGAATACCAGGAATCTGTAATTACACTGGGAAAGACCAAAAAGTGCATTGGGAGAGACATAAATAGTAAAGTAAAATCTTTATTGTCACACTTAATTGTACAACTAAAAATGCATAGAAGATAAAGATTACTCTAGTGTTGGCACAACTCATAGATGGTGTCAGCTGCCTAATTTGGCTTACTGAAAACGTATTCTGGTGCCTAGTGTGTCATCTACAAGTGTCACCAGAAAACAAGCAGCAGTGATGGACACAGGTTTGACCAACCTGCTAAAAAAGCATATTCCCGACAAAGTACACCCATACATGTTAAGTTTTGGAAATGCCAATGTGGGAGATTTATACGTAAATCGGCGGGTCTTTGGGGGAAAACGGTATTTTATACGTAAATCGGAGGCTCTTGGAAAATGGGGCTATTATATGTAAATTAGGTTTTAACCATAAATGCAAAGAATATAATACAAAAAGGAATAAATTCCACTGATTAAGATATTGACATAGATATTGTTATATGAATTAACTTACTCTGGAGCAAAACCATTCTTGGAGCCATGAACAATATTCAATATTAACATCTATGTTTTATTATCACTATATAATACCACAAATATAATAAATTCCCTGGTAATCTCATATAAAAAATGATGTGTTGCTGTTTGGCCCTCGTGAATTAAAAAGAATGCTTAGCCTTGGTGATAGAACAATAAATATCATAATGTTCAGTAATTTACTTCTTGTGTTCTAGGTATAGGCCTAACATTGGCATATTTGTTCAGCTTCTGATATGTATCAAAGAATCCCTTGCATGAAAAGCAGCAGCATCTACATGATATTTTGTTACACAACTAACATAATCTTTACATGTAAAACTTGAATATGGAATTCATTTTCATGAGCTGAACTGAGCCATGGTGACACAGGCCCAACAGGAGATATTTAAATAAGGATGTTTTCGTCTGTTAAGGATGTTTTTCATTTACATGTCAAATGTCCTCAAATAATAAAGTGCTTAGCAAAGGTGCATACATTTACAAACATACACATGTAATGTAGATGTATGGATGGATATTATTTGTATAGATGTAAACGGATTGCAGTTCTACAAGACTGGAATGTACACAGTGGGCGATAATATGGTATCGAAGCGGCTCACGGCATTTCTATAAAGCTGATAAACAATGTCAGCGACAGGCAAGGCGTAGGTCTTGTACTTAGGTATTTATTAGACTGTTTTTATTGTTCTGTCATCACAGTAAGACGTGATTTAAATAATTCCAATTCAGGTCATTGTTCAAATCGTTGTCCGCGCCTGCGAGCGCTCGCCGGTGTCTGTGAGCATTAGCTCAGTCTCAGATTCGATTGCAATGAGTTAACTGGCATTGCTATTCATTGTGAGGTGACTCTGAAAAACACTTGAGACAATGCCCAGCCAGAAATAAAGCAGTTATCCGCAGCCAGTAAGGTAAATTACGTACATTTTGTTTGTTTTGGGTGGACTGAAAACCGGAAAGAGCCGGATGCTCCCGCAATTTTTTTCACTTATATTTCGATGAAATTGCGGGAGATTGTTTCTCCCGCGCGGGAGATCGGGAGATTTCCTGTAATTGCGGGAGTCTCCCGCTGAATGCGGGAGACTTAACATGTATGTACACCACAAGGACACCATTATCCGATTTGTTATATTTATTAGTCATTGGGAGCCCAGTATTCACAAAGATTACAAGCTGGGTTGAATCTTTGGGGAGTATGAAGGGAAAGGTGTTAAATCAGTGCATCACGCCAGGAGACACTCGTCCTACCTATACTGTTAGAGATCAGGTCAGAGACTGAAAAACAACAAGAGACAATATAAGTTTGTGTAAACAACTGGGTAGGAAGAGTTGCAGTGGTGGAGATAGAAAAATGGGAGAATGGAGGAACTTCCTCTCGTGTGCCTAATAAAACGTCCGGGTTCTCTTATTTATATAAATGGGTTCTTTGTCAACTTACAGACATTTGTGGCGTACTATATTAAAACATGATCATTTCCGATACGTACTTTCTCTGCTATGTTTTATTGCAAATCTGTGCCAAGCCGTTACATGACTGGTTCAGTGGTACCCTAATATGACACACAACTCTATACGATTGTTAGAAAGATATTTTTATGGGCAGAACCTGAATGTATAGAATTAGCCATTCTCCCTCTATTTGTGAAGATCAGTCATCCCCGGAATGATTTATCACTGAACGTCACGTGGCTCCCTCAAGTGGCAAAGTTTGCATCATTTCTAACAATAATTGGATTTTGATCCCAGTGTGCGCAACAAACAGGTGTCTGTGGTTTAGTAGGAATATTTAGTTCTCAGGGGTCCAGTATGGTATGTTATTAGTTAAAGGGAATAAAACACTTAATTCTTGAATTCGTATTATATTACATGCTTTGATATATTTCCATACCACCAAGCAAATAAAATAAAAACAATTAGAAATACCACACTTTATGCAATGCCAATGGACTTTTTTGAATTTGCATAATTTTTACCGCGCTTTCTGGATGCCCAGTTGTGACGTCAGACAAGACACATACTGGCATCAGGCGCACCGTTTCTTTGCATTCAGAGCATGTTTACAAGCATAACTTTTGGGTCGAAACTCGCATCAAAATGAATTATTGTGTGATATTCCGATGTACTACAAACCCTGGTCATCGTAGGGAACACACATTTATCTTAAGATTTCTTACGAATAAAATTGTGCAGAAAAATTTAGGCCAGTGGTTTCATGGAAGCCCATCTGAACTTGGTTTGTTTTCAAAGTTATTATTCTATCGATAACAGCCGCTGTGCCATGATCTATTTCAGGACAAATACATTACAAACAGATAGTATATATTTAACGCAAAAAATAATTGTTGTGAATAGACCATAAATAATCATTAGTTAGAACCGCACACAAAATCATTGTTTATGTTTTGTCACTTTTTGTGTAACTTTTCACAAAATATAATTATGAATGGAATCAACAATCAATGAAGTAGACAATTGCTTGTATTTGTTTCATTTTTTAGTAGTTATTTATTTGCGATGAAAATGAAAATATGTTAATTGTATATAACGACGATGCATATTTCTAAATTTTATTTATCAAGATAAATCATAATTTGTTTTCAAGTGTAGTAACAATAACTAAAATTTTAAAATATACATCATCTTTAATTATAATTATACAATTACCATATTTTCATCTTCGTCGCGAATCAATAATTACTACAACAATAAACACCCAAGCAGTACATCATGTATTGATTTAAAATGATTCGGTTTTTAATTATTATTTAGTGAAAGCATAAATAAGAGTGTACAAAATGAATGGTTTTGTGTCAGGTTCGAACCAGTGTCCTTGCGATTATAAAAGCGAATGCAAATAACGAACGGTTTTATCAACTGAGCTATGCAGACCAGCGAGATTTGGGTCCTGGATTTAACGTATTACACTAAATTTACAACTCCTCCTTCATACATCGGCATACTACTGATATTAATGTACTGTATAATATTTCTGTCTGAAGTTAAATGTTTGTAATGCATGTGTCCTTGCGGGGATTATCTTCTGTGGGCTACGATCGATACAATATTACTCATAATACGAGCAGAAGACGGCGGCGAACCCGCCGCTCAGTCAGGCATCCACCAAACCTCTGGCTTCAACTTTTTTTTTACCAAATTTGATTCGTGTGGAACCGTAAGATAAATACTATTTATTCCCTGTGATGACTAATGTGTGCATTACATCAGAATATCACACAATAATTTAATACGATGCTCGTTTCGACCCAAAAACTATCTATGTTAACATGCTCTGAATATGTAGAAAGGTCCGCCTGTCAACTTTAACGCCACGATACCACGTGATCGCCTTGCTAATTAACTTTCAGCTTTCCACGGGAATCACTAAGCTGACGTGTTTAAAACCACATTTTTACTACAAATGTTTTTTTTAATGTTGTCAATTGTTAAATACATACTTAATCTTTATGTATATATGGATAAAGAATTTTAGGTTAAGATCTGTTTCCATTCCCTTTAACACTATTAGTTCCACAATCATAAAGCAGCTGGGCAGCGCTGGTCAATTTTGTTGCATGCTAAATCTTAGCACCATTTACTACTGCAGCAAAACCAAGGCACGGTGGCAATTTGCCACTTTATACTATTGTTTGGCACTATTGTACTGTTTGGCACTATAGTACTGTTTGGCACTATAGTACTGTTTGGCACTATAGTACTGTTTGGCACTATAGTACTGTTTGGAACTGTAGTACTGTTTGGCACTGTAGTTCTGTTTGGCTCTATAGTACTGTTTGGCTCTATAGTACTGTTTGGCTCTATAGTACTGTTTGGCTCTATAGTACTGTTTGGCTCTATAGTACTGTTTGGCTCTATAGTACTGTTTGGCACTATAGTACTGTTTGGCACTATAGTACTGTCTGGAACTGTAGTACTGTTTGGAACTGTAGTACTGTTTGGCTCTGTAGTATTGTTTGGCACTATAGTACTGTTTGGCACTATAGTACTGTTTGGCTCTATAGTACTGTTTGGCATTATAGTACTGTTTGGCATTATAGTACTGTTTGGCACTATAGTACTGTTTGGCACTGTAGTACTGTTTGGCACTATAGTACTGTCTGGAACTGTAGTACTGTTTGGCACTGTAGTACTGTTTGGCTCTATAGTATTGTTTGGCTCTATAGTACTGTCTGGAACTGTAGTTCTGTTTGGCTCTATAGTATTGTTTGGCACTATAGTACTGTTTGGCACTATAGTACTGTTTGGCTCTATAGTACTGTTTGGCACTATAGTACTGTTTGGCACTATAGTACTGTTTGGCACTATAGTACTGTCTGGAACTGTAGTACTGTTTGGCACTATAGTATTGTTTGGCTCTATAGTACTGTCTGGAACTGTAGTTCTGTTTGGCTCTATAGTATTGTTTGGCTCTATAGTACTGTTTGGCACTATAGTACTGTTTGGCACTATAGTACTGTTTGGCACTATAGTACTGTCTGGAACTGTAGTACTGTTTGGCACTGTAGTACTGTTTGGCTCTATAGTATTGTTTGGCTCTATAGTACTGTTTGGCACTGTAGTACTGTTTGGCACTATAGTACTGTTTGGCTCTATAGTACTGTTTGGCTCTATAGTACTGTTTGGCTCTATAGTACTGTTTGGCACTATAGTACTGTTTGGCTCTATAGTACTGTTTGGCTCTATAGTACTGTTTGGCTCTATAGTACTGTTTGGCTCTATAGTACTGTTTGGCTCTATAGTACTGTCTGGAACTGTAGTACTGTTTGGCACTGTAGTACTGTTTGGCTCTATAGTATTGTTTGGCTCTATAGTACTGTCTGGAACTGTAGTACTGTTTGGCACTGTAGTACTGTTTGGCTCTATAGTATTGTTTGGCTCTATAGTACTGTTTGGCTTAGTACTGTTTGGCCTTAGTACTGTTTGGCTTAGTATTGTTTGGCTATAGTACTGTTTGGCTCTATAGTACTGTTTGGCTCTATAGTACTGTCTGGAACTGTAGTACTGTTTGGCACTGTAGTACTGTTTGGCTCTATAGTATTGTTTGGCTCTATAGTACTGTCTGGAACTGTAGTACTGTTTGGCACTGTAGTACTGTTTGGCTCTATAGTATTGTTTGGCTCTATAGTACTGTCTGGAACTGTAGTTCTGTTTGGCTCTGTAGTACTGTTTGGCTCTATAGTATTGTTTGGCTCTATAGTACTGTTTGGCTCTATAGTACTGTTTGGCACTATAGTACTGTTTGGCTCTATAGTACTGTTTGGCTCTATAGTATTGTTTGGCTCTATAGTACTGTTTGGCACTGTAGTACTGTTTGGCACTATAGTACTGTTTGGCTCTATAGTACTGTTTGGCTCTATAGTACTGTTTGGCTCTATAGTACTGTTTGGCACTATAGTACTGTTTGGCACTATAGTACTGTTTGGCTCTATAGTACTGTTTGGCACTATAGTACTGTTTGGCTCTATAGTACTGTTTGGCTCTATAGTACTGTCTGGAACTGTAGTACTGTTTGGCACTGTAGTACTGTTTGGCTCTATAGTATTGTTTGGCTCTATAGTACTGTCTGGAACTGTAGTTCTGTTTGGCTCTGTAGTACTGTTTGGCTCTATAGTATTGTTTGGCTCTATAGTACTGTTTGGCACTGTAGTACTGTTTGGCACTATAGTACTGTTTGGCTCTATAGTACTGTTTGGCTCTATAGTATTGTTTGGCTCTATAGTACTGTTTGGCACTATAGTACTGTTTGGCACTATAGTACTGTTTGGCTCTATAGTATTGTTTGGCTCTAGTACTGTTTGGCACTGTAGTACTGTTTGGCACTATAGTACTGTTTGGCTCTATAGTACTGTTTGGCTCTACAGTACTGTTTGGCTCTATAGTACTGTTTGGCACTATAGTACTGTTTGGCTCTATAGTACTGTTTGGCTCTATAGTACTGTTTGGCTCTATAGTACTGTTTGGCTCTATAGTACTGTCTGGAACTGTAGTACTGTTTGGCACTGTAGTACTGTTTGGCTCTATAGTATTGTTTGGCTCTATAGTACTGTCTGGAACTGTAGTACTGTTTGGCACTGTAGTACTGTTTGGCTCTATAGTATTGTTTGGCTCTATAGTACTGTTTGGCACTGTAGTACTGTTTGGCTCTATAGTACTGTTTGGCTCTATAGTATTGTTTGGCTCTATAGTACTGTTTGGCTCTATAGTACTGTTTGGCTCTATAGTACTGTCTGGAACTGTAGTACTGTTTGGCACTGTAGTACTGTTTGGCTCTATAGTATTGTTTGGCTCTATAGTACTGTCTGGAACTGTAGTACTGTTTGGCACTGTAGTACTGTTTGGCTCTATAGTATTGTTTGGCTCTATAGTACTGTTTGGCACTGTAGTACTGTTTGGCTCTATAGTACTGTTTGGCTCTATAGTACTGTTTGGCACTATAGTACTGTTTGGCTCTATAGTACTGTTTGGCTCTATAGTACTGTCTGGAACTGTAGTACTGTTTGGCACTGTAGTACTGTTTGGCTCTATAGTATTGTTTGGCTCTATAGTACTGTCTGGAACTGTAGTACTGTTTGGCACTGTAGTACTGTTTGGCTCTATAGTATTGTTTGGCTCTATAGTACTGTCTGGAACTGTAGTACTGTTTGGCACTGTAGTACTGTTTGGCACTATAGTACTGTTTGGCTCTATAGTACTGTTTGGCTCTATAGTACTGTTTGGCTCTGTAGTACTGTTTGGCTCTATAGTATTGTTTGGCTCTATAGTACTGTTTGGCACTGTAGTACTGTTTGGCACTATAGTACTGTTTGGCTCTATAGTACTGTTTGGCTCTATAGTACTGTTTGGCTCTATAGTACTGTTTGGCACTATAGTACTGTTTGGCACTATAGTACTGTTTGGCACTATAGTACTGTCTGGCACTATAGTACTGTCTGGAACTGTAGTTCTGTTTGGCTCTGTAGTACTGTTTGGCTCTATAGTATTGTTTGGCTCTATAGTACTGTTTGGCACTGTAGTACTGTTTGGCACTATAGTACTGTTTGGCTCTATAGTACTGTTTGGCTCTACAGTACTGTTTGGCTCTATAGTACTGTTTGGCACTATAGTACTGTTTGGCACTATAGTACTGTTTGGCACTATAGTACTGTTTGGCACTATAGTACTGTTTGGCACTATAGTACTGTTTGGCACTATAGTACTGTTTGGCTCTATAGTACTGTTTGGCTCTACAGTACTGTTTGGCACTATAGTACTGTTTGGCACTATAGTACTGTTTGGCTCTATAGTACTGTTTGGCTCTATAGTACTGTTTGGCTCTATAGTACTGTTTGGCACTATAGTACTGTTTGGCTCTATAGTACTGTTTGGCACTATAGTACTGTTTGGCACACAAGAGTGCGGAGGACAATGGTCGGAAAAGTTTCAGCCAGTCACTTGAGGTTTGACACATGAAAATGAATAGTAACAGCAGCCATCAAATCACATTGATGTGATTTGATCAGTAAACGTTTTTTCTAAAAGCATCAACCAATTATTTTAAATTTATTCATATTTTGTATGGAATTACATTTTAGAATACATTTATTAACTAAGAAATTGGTAATCGCAAACAAACTTTGAGACAAAATCATTACATAGTAAATAGTGTGTAAACTTGACAACATAATTGATGATAATTCCCCTCCACGTTTGGACTTTGACACATTTCAGATCAAATGTTTTCCCAAAAGAACAACGGTGGTAGCACATTTTATTCCATTACTCAAATGCAAAGTTGACTTTGATTTCGTAGAAAATATCCTACCTGTAGTCAATGTCATACATGTTGCACTGACTGTACACCTGTCTTCCCGTCTCGTCTTGTGGGATGCCGACGTATCGCTGCTGGTCTTTTGTGAGGTTTGCCAGTTCAGGGATGTGACACCAGTGATCCATTTCACCGCCAAGAAATGTGATGCTCATATTCTGAAACCCTGAAAACAGTTAAACTGATTCCATGGAAAGTGAGTCTACTATAACGGCTGTAAGTGTTAAAATGCTTTGGTCCATTTGAAGTCTCCTAAATTTCTGGGATTATGCAGGACCAAACTGTTGCCAGTCACACTTTTTGGTGGACACACGGATGTTAACTCATACACACACGTACAAGGCAGTTGAGATGTGCTTTACGACCTGAATTAAACTACAAACACACGTGTGACATCCATATTCAGGGCATAACTGACAATATCTATGATTTTTGGGGACTGTTTTGTTTGCTCATTTTATTTTATCTGTCCACCAACATTTCTACCCGTCCACAACAGGTTGTTCCTGTCCAGTTGATGGAGGGACGGGTCTCTGCATGAAGCTACACCCCTAGTCACATTGCTTAAGTCTAGTTGAAGCATATTGTAAACATAAAATTTTAACCGGAAATAATAAGATTGAGGCATGATACAGTACTTAATGCATTTTATTATTTATTCTAATGAAATAGTAATGGTTATCTAATTAAATTCGGAAACAGTGACTTTCGATTTAAAAAAAAATCCAAAATAAATAACTGTTTACTCATGTCACAATGAAAATTAATATTTGTGTAGATTATTAATACTTATATGTAATAATACTTAATACTAATAATAATGGTAACAGCTGAATAAGTCTATATATTTGCAAAGGTTTGAGGTTTTTTGATGAATATTATCTGAATTTCACATACAAAATTCACAAAAATAACAAAAAGTTACATACAAGATGGGACAGCCATGTCCAGAAAGATCTTACCTGTCGGTATACCTGCGAGACCCAACAGGATATACAGCAGTATCTGGTAGGGTCCAAACTCACCAATTTCTCTCAAAATGTCATCAAACAACATGACAGCTGACAGGAGGGAATTCCAGTGCACTTATTTTGCTTAAAGAAGGTTAACTGTGCCTTCACTGTAAATCTGAAAGAACAATACAAATTATAGTTCAATTATAAATAATATAAAAGATGTGGGTTTTTCGTTGATAATAAATAATAATAATAGTTTAATTTCACTCTGGGAGTTTGAAATGGGTATATAAAACATGCAAAGTATTTTTTTTTAATAGATTGAAATAATATATAATTTAACACATTAGCATAAATATAAATTATAATGTAGAGAATATACAATATGTATTTATAAAACTAATTTAAATAATTTAAGACATTAAAACATATTTTCTGTGATTATTTGACTAAACTTATAAAAAATAATAAATAGTTTAAAACTGTGAGTCACTGTGAGTTCTTTTGATTGAACAGACATTATATATTATTCCCTATTAATTTTAGCAAATGAATACTTTGTCATGTTTTATGTACATCTAATTCAATCTGTATAAGTGCAAGGAGAAATAGACAAAAATGATGTGTACACATTTAATATTAAAAAATATAATAAATTATTTTAAAAGTTAACATATCAACAGGATAAAAATGCACTAAGCATGTCTTTCTTTCACTTGTAAACAATGCTGCTATGGCAGGCCTGATGTTTACTTACATTATAATTGTCTAGATGGTGACAGTGGTCGGAAGCTCTGACATTGAAATATTGTTCATTTTGCCCCAAATGTCTCCTCTACCCTGGCTGCCCTAGTTTATAATTTATACATATGTTATGATAAACTCACCTGTGGCATATGTTATTTATGACATATACACCAAACACCCTTGGGTTATCCTTGACCGTGTGTTTGGCCTTGACCTTGAACCCAAGGCAAGTTCTAGCCTACTAATCATGTTTTCTGTGATAGAAATTTGATTACAATGAGTATGATGTCATAATAGTGTTAACTGTGACCGTTATGCAGCAGTGGGCGTACAGGCACAACGTATGTGCGAATTGCCACTGTGTAATTTATAAGACCACGAATTAGTAATGTTTCGAACGGCAGT
>JAODUO010000572.1:247500-265000 GCA_025642075.2 Ridgeia piscesae
ATGCATGTTGTAGCCACAAGAACGTAATTTTAAATGAAAAATAAAGCCTAGGATCTGACACCCTCGCTTTAAACGCCAACATAAAGCGCAACTCGCAGTGAAGATTAATCCCTAGAGGAGTCAACAGGATACGGATTGGTGTCGAGAAAAGAACTTGCGTGTTCCCTGTGGTGTGAGGGTAAGAGGCAGGTGCAGCTAGGTCCGGGTACAGACGCCTCCCGCGAGAGTTCCCCAGGAGAGAGAGAGAGAGAGGACATCGATCTGTAAATACAGCTGCCGTGGCCTGTCATGCTAATTGATCTTGACAAACAGTTGGACCTGTTGTGACAGACCTGCCAACGAAGACATCAGGGCAGACATGGGTCTTGCTTTACAATGAGGATATGACACGAATTTGTCGTTGAGGTCGACCTGACTGGGTTGAAGTACCAGGTGTCTTCTGGGTAGTAACATGTGTACATATGGTATTATTCAGGATACTATGACATTAGTTATTAGTAGGGAGAGATTTTGAAGGATTGGCAGATGACTGGAGGACGATAGCGAAAGACAAAGGGAAGTAGAAAGAGTTGATGCAGATGCCAGTGCAATAACACCGAGAAAGACATACAGAAGTCGATCAGCATGACCAAACCCTTGATACGTAGGCATGGATAGACGAGAACAACAGTAGCAGTGTCTTCAACACGCCAATGTTGCTCACGAAGACACGTGTTAAGAACATCTCCTTGTTTTCAGAAGAGGACATTAATTTCATTGTTCCATATATGTTAGCCAAGACATATTTCACTGCATAATATAATCATGTGGCGGTATTTTGTTCATAAATATGGTTGATACATTTTGTCAGTATAATTACGTTTCTGGTGCAAAGCGAAGCACTGAAAGATCGCGACCAAGCGTTGGTAAATGACAACAAATGAAAACAAAATTCGGAACAACTGAACAAAACAATTTACAAATGCAAGCAAAATAACCTTACTGATAAAATACAGTATACATAATTCGTATGGCGATGGCAATATGTACATTAGGTAACACTTATAGAACCGTTGAGAGGCCATGGGTTTCCCAGATCATTTGCCACCTGGGGCCAATAGTCTTCGGTGAAGACCCTATTTTTGTCGTGTCAGCGATGTCATCCTCTAATCAATCGCAGCATCTTTGTTTCTCTTGCGCTCTCCTTTCACAGGGACTGTCAACTAGAATGAGCACGCATCTGAAAGAACCTTACGTACATCCGGTTACAGACCAGCAGGACGTATCCCAGGGGCTACCCGGTGTCGCGGGCCCAGGTTCTGCTAAACGTACACCTCGCATGCGCGCGCAAGCGCAGTCCCGCTTTTATCTGCTCTGCCGTAGTGTTGGTGACGAGCCGAGTGTTTTCAAAACGGTTTATTTAAAACTTGCGAATACCAATCATATTGGAATACTTGATGTATTACCAACGGAAACGGTGTTAGTAACAACGGATAATCCTGGCCCGCTACCGTCGCGCTCCCAGTTTATGGAGGTTCGTGCCGAATCTGGGCTTGGCCGAATCTGGGACCGCAACACCGGATAACATTGATTAAAAGAGTGTCGCAAGGCTTGTGCAACCTGACATCGTAGTTAGACGTGATGGCTGCCCAAATGTAAACATGGCGTGGACTTGTCAAGAAAAGTTTCACGATGTTTCATGGAAAACTTTCGGACCATCGCTAAATGTGTTGATTTATCAAAGAGTCAAATTGGCTTCCAAGTACTCCTGCTTTTGGCAAAGCTTCAATCTCTGTCTCGTGGCTTTCATCTATCGCACAAACTGATGTCCGGAACGGGTGTATTCTTAGACAATCCGTAAGTGAGTGGGACTGATCAGAGCCAGGACTCAGCCTGAATGACGGCAGTTCACAGCAATGCCAAGTCAATAAATCACGACGTTGGAAAACCATTAATCATTGCTAATGTGTATATTAGCATGACCACCAAAAATAACCGTAGTGGCGTTGGGAAGAAACCATGTTTACTAAGTAAACCGGCACGTATTTTCTAGAGCAAACCGAGTCGTAGAGATCGGCCGAGTTGTTGTGGGAGACAGGTGAGGCCAATAGCACCGTGGTGACGTGTGGCGTCTATGTCTGTACTTGTCGGCTTCTTGCTTATCTAGAGTGAGGGAGGAAGGGTGGAGAGACAGACAGACAGACAGACAGACAGACAGACAGACAGACAGACAGACAGACAGACAGACAGACAGACAGACAGACAGACAGACAGACAGACAGACAGACAGACAGACAGACAGACAGACAGACAGACAGACAGACAGACAGACAGACAGACAGACAGACAGACAGACAGACAGACAGACAGACAGACAGACAGACAGACATACAGACAGACAGACAGACAGACAGACAGACAGACAGACAGACAGACAGACAGACAGACAGACAGACAGACAGACAGACAGACAGACAGAGACGAAGACAGACAGAGAGACAGACAGACAGAAACAGACAGACAGACGGTGGGGAGAGTGAGAGAAGAGAGACGAGAGGAAGAATGTGACAGACTGGAAATATATATATATATATATATATATATATATATATATATATATATATATTATTTGATTTGCGTACAACTCGACTAGCCCGAGTAACCACACTGTCGCTGTCAAAGCTAACACCGCAGTCAAGTAAAAGACTGAGTGAACCAGGCAGAAAACATATTTGTCAAACAGAGTATTATATGCAACATCTTATCGCGCTGGCTTTGGGCTTAAGTTTCATTATCCCGATGACGAACTGAAAGGTCGATTTGCCCACCTCGAATACACTTGCTGCTAACAGGCCCGGGCGTAACCCGTAACGACCACGCATGGGCACAAATTATAAAAATACTTCAAAGATATTGTGCTTTCATCATATCCCCATTAAACACAACGACATAAAAACAGGCGCCATTAATTACACGCTGCGATGAGTTTTTGCGGGACCCGTCGCGTGAAACCGACACCAGTTTACTCGGTGGGTGGGCAAGCGGGGTGGGTAGCAATGAAAGTCACCGAAGCGCCCTGTTCCAGATGACGCCATTCGGTTCAGACAGTGCGACACGTTGACATGATCCTGATGGGTAGATTCAGACCCAGAAATGTATTTTGCCGACCCGATACTGGTGGTTTTTATCCGGATCAGTCACCGAAATGCCAAAATAACAGTATCGCATATCGTAGGTCGACTTGTACAAGTACTTACACGTCACTGTTGTGCTACTCTTGTAGTACAACGGGTGAGGGTCAGGTACAAGAATACAAAAGTAAGTTCTTATATACTGCAGTATCTAATCCCAAGGATTGCTCAGAGCGGTTTACATTTTAAGTTTAGGCCCTGGCAGATCTGATCAATCGACATCTCGGCTTATCTCGGAAGCATCCAACCACACTGCAATTAATTCGTGACGACTTCTTACACAAATATCCACTAATTTCTGTAGCCAGGTTCTCATTCATACCGCTGAATGAACTGGAGCAATGTAGAGTAAAAAAAACCTGCCCAAGGTTTGACACAGTAGCACAGGATTCGAGCAACTGAGTTGAGAGTCTGAAGCTGTAGCCACCGTGCCTCTGTTCCACTATTAACTAATACAATAATACCGAACTAGACTCTGTGCTTTTCGTTTGAACGTCTTCTATACATCCCCTCACTCCAATGGTCCTCCTCGCCTCATCTTCAGTTTCAGGTTCGATATTGTTGTCACTTTACAGAGCGCAGATCTGTTGAGGAAACGAGCCACGAAAGTATTTTTCTTGTTCTCTACAGCGTTTACTCGGTAATTTTCTTTTGCCACAGAAAAGCAGCTATTTGCATTCACGTCAGACGAGCAGGATGCTTGCGAAGAAGTAATTAGCATATCTTTCTGGAGATGTAAGCAGTGATCGCGGGTGAGCGCTCATATTTGGGGTTTTATTCGCTTATCGGAAACGTGGTTGGAGGTGGCCGCGCGGTCAAACGGCAACGTAACGAGGTTTCCCAAAGGTTCGCGGGTTTATTGCCCAGAAACGACGTCCCCAATGGTTCGTGGGTTTATAACCCAGTAACGAGTATCCGCCGTAGTAAATGGGACACGCGTCACAGCGCATAAGGCGCGTTACGCCCGTACAATCGCATTACCGCGCGCGACACACACGCCGGAACACCCATCATCGTAGTACGAATATATTCAGTCAAGACAAATTATCACCAGTAACCAACATCGTTCAATTCATAATTGCAACATACGTCTAACCCCGACTTTCACAGACGCACCCATCGAGCGGCGAGCACCTGTAAGTTACCCCCATCACCCTCTCGGGGTAGGTTGGGCGCAGAATCGTACGCTGGGCCTGGTGTTCATTAACGCGCTAGAATGCTGGTGAATTCACGTGAACGCGAATGTCACCAGCTTCGACGATCCGTGGGGTTAGCGATTACCCGAAAACAAATAACTGGAAGCTCGCACAGGGTGCACGCACGCACGCATGCACGCGCGCATGCACGCACGCACGCACGCACGCCGCTACAACACCAATCCTTGGGAGAATACCCATATTACACTAAGCAACCCCACCACACCAGTCTATACTCCCCGGGCGTTACTCTGTCAACAAACGAACACTTATTGCACAAACAAGCGCAAACACATGTTCCGGGAATTTCTAGGCATCCAAGAAATGTGCAACTTCGCTGTGCTTTCATTAACACCACGAGCCACTTAACGACACGGCCATACGCGGTATGCGCAAGTATTTACAAATTAATTTTCGCCCAGAAACACCGGAAGCCATCGACAAACTGCCAATTGGGTTTAGTAACAAGAAACGTCAAGATCCGAGCTCCGTCGGCGGTTTGGGGCGATGCAGCTGGTTCCGTTGGCACCAAGCGTATTATTCCCACGACCGCTTTAGGCGAAAGTAGACGCAGTCACGGCAACTATATATATCGGGAGGAAATACTTGCACTGGTAAACAACTTCGTCCCACTGCACGCACCCATGATTTAATTACGGGAACCACCCCGATTTCCGCCTCGAATGACAACAATTACGAACATTATTGTGATAATAATTATAATGATTGTTAGTGTTTTGATAATGAATTATTTAACCAAAAGTAATACTGAATAAATATAGATCTAATATTGTGATACCAAATTGTAAAAACATCACACTTTTAAATCCACGCTTGTTTTCTAAACACGACAGAAAAGGACGAAGCGACACCAACTCGGTCGATACATGTGTAGTGTGTAGTGTAGGAAAACATTCCGGTAGTAATAGAGTGGAATCAGGAACAGGCAGATTACGTGAATTAGAATATGATGTTAAAAGCACGGTAATGTTTTAAATGTCCGAAACCCAACGGTTCGTGAAAAGAAGGCCTAGTAGTAGTAGTAGTAGTAGTAGCAGTAGTAGTAGTAGTAGTAGAGAGCAGTAGAGCAGCAGTAGAGAGCAGAGTAGCTAGAGTAGTAGGTTAGTAGTAGTAGGAGAGAGCAGTCAGTAGAGCTAGTAGCAGAGCTAGTAGTAGCAGTAGTAGTAGTAGTAGTAGATAGTAGTAGTAGTAGTGGTAGTAGAGAGTGGTAGTAGTAGTAGTAGTAGTAGTAGTAGTAGTAGTAGTAGTAGTAGTAGTAGTAGTAGTAGTAGTAGTAGTAGTCAGTCAGCAGAGTATGGCAGTCAGCAGTAGCAGTCAGTAGTAGCAGAGCAGTAGTAGGTAGAGCAGTAGCTAGAGTATAGTTAGTGTAGATGATATCACAGTAGTAGAGCAGCAGCAGAGAGAGTAGAGTAGTAGAGCAGAGAGAGCAGAGAAGCAGTAGCAAGTCAGCAGCAGAGCAGCTAGCAGCAGCAGTAGCAGTAGAGTAGTAGCAAGGCAGTAGATAGAGTAGTAGTAGGAGAGCTAGAGCAGTAGAGAGAGTAGTATGGCAGTAGTAGTAGTAGCAGCAGAGAGAGAGTAGAGTAGTAGAGTAGTAGTGCAGAGCAGAGCAGAGTAGTAGTAGTAGTAGTAGTAGTAGTAGTAGTAGTAGTAGTAGTAGTAGTAGTAGTAGAGCTAGTAGAGAGTAGTAGTAGTAGTAGTAGTAGTAGTAGTAGTAGTAGTAGTAGTAGTAGTTAGTGTTGTTGTTGTTGTTGTTGTTGCAGCAGCAGCAGCAGTACTGGTGGTGATATTTTATTCACAACAATATGTCATAAAAGAGGACCACAAGAAAGAAATTGTACATGTACAATCATTTAATTTTCATAGTGGATCTATACAAATATAAACTAACAAAAATGAATGATAAATACAAGCAAATCACAAGAGCACGTAAAAGCTGGCAAATAAAATTAATAAAAACTTCAAAAATAAAAACGCTAAAATATCAATTCAATTTCCTCATTCATCTTCTTTTGACCCATTAAAGTATTCTTACTTTTTAAAATAGACATTTCTGTTGTGTGTATTTGACTGAGATAGCTCCGCTTCCTTTGGAGTAGTATCGGCAGCGTGGTTGTGGAACACCACAAAACTCAACTCCTGAATAAAAACGACGTAACAAAACCACAAACTGCCCCCGCCCATGTAGATATCACACGCGCGTATATTCCACGTACACGGCGCCGTGCCTCTAACATCTCCTCGAAACCTTTCTACGTTATCGACTAACCGTCAGATTGGTCAAGCGTCACTGCGTTGTCAGAAAAATAGGACAACGAATGATCCGTATGATATTGGCCGTTATCTTAAAGGTCTGTGAGACTTTCACACTGAAAATGCCTATAGTCTTTTGTCGGTTCCCAAGCAGGGCGTTTCTGAACAATACACGACGCCAACACTGTTGTATACATTATTAATAACGCAAACATTCGTAAGCTTTCATAGAAAAAGTAGCCTTCTTCCCCATTATATTATATTAAGCAAGGAAGTGATGGTTTAATTAGGTTTTTCTTAGAAACTAGAAATCGGAAGCTCACATTTTGGATATGCATTCTTACGATATGTACGCCAAACTGCATGGGAGGATTCTATAATCCATGACAGGGTCGTGTCGTAAGCACACTTCACGTTTTGATCACATTTTAACATTCTAGCAAAATGATCACGAAGCAGTAGCTTCCTTAACATGCACTTGCTGACAACATCCTCCCGTAGGAATGTCAATAATATATATATCTTTACATATATAAAAGGTTTTCGTCAGGGGGTTTCTCAAAATAAAAATAAATGCCATTATGAGGTGATTTTTTTCATATTTGTTTGACGTTTTTTTAAATGTTCAAAAATACTATTAAACAAGGTAGAAACTTTATTAGTTTTAGTTTACAGCGTTTTATGATTTATTAAGCACTGCCTGACAAAAAACGGTTAGTTTACCTTGAAAACATCCACAGAATGTATTAATTCAAAAATAGCATGCAATAGTCGATCCAGCCACCTTAAGAGCTCCTTGCGTAAAGGAGCTCTTTACCCGACGTGCGTAACCGATACGTGAGAGACGTTCGCGCGTTATACAACACATCTCCAATTTGGCGATCGTTCCATCACCCGAGTGTCATCACCTTCCTCGTCCCATCAGCATCCCACACACGCGCGTCCCATCTGGCGGGCATGTGTCGGTGTCTGCGGGAGATAAAAATCCTCATAATCTACACATTCCACTTGCCGTGCGGTGGAGTGTAATAGCGTGTTCACGCTTTACGGCTCGCTCGTCTGTGACTGTGTTTTCTTTCAATCGCTGTTCGCCCGCTCGTCGCCGGCGTCTTCTAATGGGGATGAGGTCTCGACAGATTTACGCATCTTTGGAGTGTTGCTGTCGACGGAGGCGGCGATGATGTAAGCGTAGTGGAGATATGGGCATCGCTTACGTGGGCACAGCGTAACGTCGCTGGTGTTACCATCGTCTCCGCGCTATAGTGGTTGCGTCGGACACAGAAAGGTGCGTCTCTTGCGTTAATGAGCACGACGAACGTGTACGACACGCTGGAGTTTCACAGTCCTTGAAGTGATTCCAAACTCGGGAATGCTGGATAGTAGAGACGATACGCGCGTGCATGCGTGTACACGCGCGTATTGGCTGTATACGCATACACGCACACGCGCACGCGCACGCGCACACGCACACGCACACGCACACGCACACGCACACGCACACGCACACGCACACGCACACGCACACGCACACGCACACGCACAGCACACGCACACGCACACGACACACAAACACACACACACACACACAACACAAATTACGTCTATGAAAGTGATCCACCGTATTAAATTATACCTGCGCTTTAGGAAGTTCCATTGTTGAAAACCTGCGAGGCATCTATATAGCACTCATGTCATTCACAGCGTCATACAAGATCTTAATTTGGAAAGACTATGTAATAGTAAATTATGTTCTTAATAACATTTGTCAGAGGCCTGGTCCATATCCAAGTTCAAATCCACGTACACAGAGGCACACACGCACGGGTACGCGCACACACACTGCACACGCACACGTCTCTACCCATTCGAAATAACACACGATATTGCTACAGTATTCTTTCATGGGCCACCTAATCACCTTCAAACGACACGTATCGGGATGGTACATAAATGGAACAACCCTCGACCCCAGAACCAATCGCAAACACTCAACGGAGGAGATCGCATCACGATTAACTATCCTCTATCCACAAGGTGACTAGGTCGTATCTTGTAATTTGCACCAATCCTCAATATACTATTTCGGCCCTAACGCATAAACGTTCACCGAGACACTCAGAGAGACGACTAATTTGTGGATTTAACATATTTCCCCACGTCTATATTTTATTGTTGCCAAAATATCCTAAACATCTGTTTCGTTTCCCATTACCCGACTCTTATGGCTTCCTACATGCTTCACGCATAGTTGGGATAGTTTCCCGGCCCGCCTTGTCTTGCACCCTGGCCGACCCCGCTAATGCCCCTCCCGCCGGGGACGGGAACTGGCGGCAGGCTGGCTGGGGTAATGGGCTACGACTAATTATAAACCGAGCGACGACACGTGCGAGAGTTGAGTGGTCATCAGGCGGTCCGATGTCTAACACGTGTCGTACGTCTTAATTGAATACACCTTGTCCGAGACAAAGGACCGAGATTAAGAGAGATTGATGAGAGCAGGAGGAAACACCTGAGAATGATGGTGCTTAGGAGTGGACTGTGACGGACAGGACGAATACAGAGAAATAGTGATGGTGGTTAGGAGTGGATTGTGACGGACAGAACGAATACAGAGAAATAGTGGTGGTGGTTAGGAGTGGACTGTGACGGACAGGACGGATACAGAGAAATAGTGATGGTGGTTAGGAGTGGACTGTGACGGACAGGACGAATACAGAGAAATAGTGGTGGTGGTTAGGAGTGGACTGTGACGGACAGGACGAATACAGAGAAATAGTGATGGTGGTTAGGAATGGACTGTGACGGACAGGACGAATACAGAGAAATAGTGATGGTGGTTAGGAGTGGACTGTGACGGACAGGACGAATACAGAGAAATAGTGATGGTGGTTAGGAATGGGCTGTGACGGACAGGACGAATACAGAGAAATAGTGATGGTGGTTAGGAGTGGACTGTGACGGACAGGACGGATACAGAGAAATAGTGATGGTGGTTAGGAGTGGACTGTGACGGACAGGACGAATACAGAGAAATAGTGATGGTGGTTAGGAGTGGACTGTGACGGACAGGACGAATACAGAGAAATAGTGGTGGTGGTTAGGAGTGGACTGTGACGGACAGGACGAATACAGAGAAATAGTGATGGTGGTTAGGAATGGACTGTGACGGACAGGACGAATACAGAGAAATAGTGATGGTGGTTAGGAGTGGACTGTGACGGACAGGACGAATACAGAGAAATAGTGATGGTGGTTAGGAATGGGCTGTGACGGACAGGACGAATACAGAGAAATAGTGATGGTGGTTAGGAGTGGACTGTGACGGACAGGACGGATACAGAGAAATAGTGATGGTGGTTAGGAGTGGACTGTGACGGACAGGACGAATACAGAGAAATAGTGATGGTGGTTAGGAGTGGACTGTGACGGACAGGACGAATACAGAGAAATAGTGGTGGTGGTTAGGAGTGGACTGTGACGGACAGGACGAATACAGAGAAATAGTGATGGTGGTTAGGAGTGGACTGTGACGGACAGGACGAATACAGAGAAATAGTGATGGTGGTTAGGAGTGGACTGTGACGGACAGGACGAATACAGAGAAATAGTGATGGTGGCTTGAAGAAGGAACCAGGGAAACAAGGAACTGGCGATAGAACGAGATGATGAAGACAAAAGTTGAGATGTAGAGATAATGTGACTTGTTGAGTCGACAGGAAGGACACCTGGCAGTGGGGTGGGAGTGGGAGTGGGAGTGGGAGTGGGAGTGGGAGTGGGAGTGGGAGTGGGAGTGGGAGTGGGAGTGGGAGTGGGAGTGGGAGTGGGAGTGGGAGTGGGAGTGGGAGTGGGAGTGGGAGTGGGAGTGGGAGTGGGAAACGACAGAGATGGAAAAGACTCGTCTGGCAGGAGGAAATGAGCCAAAGGAATAACGACGAAGATGATGAATATGAACACAGCAGAGAGGAAATGAACACTGAATCAGCAAGGGAGATGGAGGCCGATGGATACGGTAGCTGCAGAGACGAAATGACCCAGTGACCACGTGATGTCACACCGACCAGCAAGGAATATAGATTATAGAAGGAAGATGAATTTGAGAATATCAGAAAACACTTGGGAAATCCTATTACATAATGGAGAATGCAAAGAATTGTTATTTTCTTATAGCTACACACTTCTTGACAAGATCGATGGTTTGCTCAAACATTGTGACAACCCGCATCTTCAAAACAGTAAACGTGCTAAATCTTTAATATTTAATGAGTCGAGGAGCGGCGTGTGAAAAGAAAATTAGTCTCGCATCTTGCCGGTTGTGTGAAGCCTTTGTTTCTTTCAAAACAACATTATATATCGATTTTATATTATCGATTGACCTCCGGAGCGGCCTGTTGGTTTTCTCCAATTATATTTCAGACCTTCTATGAAACTAGAAATCTCAAATCTAATATTAAGGAACGCAACTGGTTACGAAAATGTCTTACTACGTGAGCCATATTGAAGTCAACAACGTTGCGATCGAAATAGTGAACACTGTGTGACACCATATAGTGAACACTGTATGACACCATATAGTGAACACTGTATGACACCATAGAGTGAACACTGTATGACACCATAGAGTGAACACTGTATGACACCATATAGTGAACACTGTATGACACCATATAGTGAACACTGTATGACACCATATAGTGAACACTGTATGACACCATATAGTGAACACTGTATGACACCATATAGTGAACACTGTATGACACCATAGAGTGAACACTGTATGACACCATAGAGTGAACATTGTATGACACCGTATAGTGAACACTGTATGACACCATAGAGTGAACCCAGTATGACACCATAGAGTGAACACTGTATGAGCCCATATAGTGAATACAGTATGACACCATGGCATATAGTGAACACAGTATGACGTGTATTGTAAAGACACTGTAAATGCATGATAGCATCATTGTGTGACCTTTGGTAAAATATTATACGTTTTTTGACAAGACTTAAACATTGCCATTCAGAGAATTACCTCAAGATGGCACGTCAATAAAGAACTCTTTGGCTTACGAGAGTTCAACCCTGTTTGTATACTGTTTATCCCACCCTACTCGCTGACCATTGTATGACCATGACTTCAACTGAAAACACAACAACCTGTCTACTGACCTATAGTATTACTTAAGCAAAGCATACACGAGCTGATTTTGTATGCCATGAGATACTGTCAAACAATGAGCGTTGTAGTATATATCCTATGCTAAACGTAAAGGAACATTGTAATATCCATGTACCCAAACTACTTCCTTCCTCTGCGCGATTTTTGGCGGCTTGTGTGTGAGGGTTTTCCGTCAGGTTTACTTCGCAGAATTCCTTCCGGTAGCGCGATAAATCATCGTTGAGGTACGACGTCAAAGTTGACAAATCTGCCGTCTGTTGCCGACGTGTTCAGTGCGCCTGCGGTTCACGTGATGTGCTCCGGATGTAGCGACTGAGTTAAGCGGCCAGAAGGCGAGTTGTGAATGAAGCAATAATTTGCCGATCACCGAGGCCAGACCTTTTCAAGCAGGTGCACTAAGACACTGTATATACGGCGCATTAAACGAAACTGGAAACAGGGTGCACACTACACTGTACACCATGAATGTATCTCTTGAAATTCTAGTATTGCCAGTTAAGATGTTTTAACGATGTATCTGTATTCAGATAACCATGCCATGTTTGTTTTTACTTTTGTTGATTTAGCATTTGAAAAAGCTGATCGGTTGTGGTTTTATTCCCAAAACCACCGGTGGGCGAGTTACTAGTTTGACAATTAAAACAGCCAATTTTCACGGAGTACGTAATTGTAAACGTAAATGTACGCTTTATATTATGACCTGTCGTGGTGTGCACTTTTAAAAGGGGCAGCAGCGTGAATCAGCTGTGTGAGGATATATATTTACTGTTTTCCTTTTTGGTGATAAACAGAGAATCGTTTATTGCTGCCAAAATACTTTTCCTCCTCGACACAGACGGAAGGACGGGACGACAACAAGTGGCAGGAAAAGATTACGTTCGGAAAACTCCCCGGGAAGATATGTTAGATTGTGCGATGAGATAGAAAGACGTAATATAAAAATTAAAGGCATCTAGAAACTTCAACAAGAGACTGTACATCCACGTGCTGCATGACTCGAGACACGCACACACACACATACATACACGCACAAACACACACGCGCGCGCGCACACATACACACAGACACACGCACACACGCACACGCACACACACACACACACACACGCACACGCGCACGCGCACGCGCACGCGCACGCGCACGCGCACGCGCACCCGCACGCGCACGCGCACGCGCACGCACACACGCACACACGCACACACGCACACACGCACACACGCACACGCACACGCACACGCACACGCACACGCACACGCACACGCACACGCACACGCACACGCACACGCACACGCACACGCACACGCACACGCACACGCACACGCACACGCACACGCACACGCACACGCACACGCACACGCACACGCACACGCACACGCACACGCACACGCACACGCACACGCACACGCACACGCACACGCACACGCACACGCACACGCACACGCACACGCACACACACGCGCACGCACCCACACACACACACACACACACACACACACACACACCACATACGCACACACGCACGCACGCACGCACGCACACACACACACTGGGGTCACACACACACACACACACGTACAAGCATACACACGCACACACGCACACACGCACATACGCACACACGCGCAAACAGTCACACCACACACACACTCACACACACGCATCCACGCGCACACATACATACATATACATATATATATATATATATATATATATATATATATATATATATATATATATATATACATACATACATATACATATATATATACATGAATGTATGTGTGTGTGCGTGTGTTCGTGCGTGCGTTTGTGTGTGTGTGAAGGCTTGTGCTTGTGTGTGTGTGTAGGTTTGTGCGCACTGATCTCGCTCAATCTCGGACGGCTCCTCGTTTTAGTGCAGTATCTGGGGCTGTGTGTTGAAAAGCTCCAGCTCGGATGGATCAGCTCTACTTAGAGTCTACGCATCTCTACCACGTGCAGCCGAACTCGCCGCTTGCCCGCCATAACAAAGGCCACATTGCAGTAGAATGTACGCAGGTTCAAATGCGTGCGAGCAGCTAACTATACTCGTTGTTCCAGCGTAAAACATCCACAAACATCCTCCCTTTGGCATGTGGCCCTTTTTTCCTGCCGACCACAGCGACGCAGAGTCTGGCAGCTTCTGCCAACACCGTCTTGTCGTGTATAGATCTGCCTGTACGACCGTGACAAACCGACACATTCCCACAAAGATATATACCCTCCGCTCATGCGGAGTGAATATGACAGGCGCCGCGCATTTACATTTCTGACGTCTTTACAACCAACTGGAGGGTGAACAACGCAACCGGAACCTGCCCGGTGGAATTGGACGTTAGCGCACAGTTCGCACGAACGTCCGATAAAACGCGTAATTAGGTTGTATCCAAAATAGATAAGGGAGCTTATCTATATTGACTCTATGCGCTGGAAGGTAATTGTTTACTTAGCGCGATATGCCGTCCTTAGGCGGCTCGAAACAATTTACACGTCCCTCCTGGCAGACCTGTCGATGCTAAGACCAATGCTACTCATCTGAGAAGTTTTCAGCTACGCTGCAATTACTACCCGAAAATTGTTGGGTCGATATGATATCCGCCAGACATATACGTAAAGCCGACCGAACACGTGGGAAGCCGTTTCTCTTCAAGTGCGCTCGGTAATAATTGGGGAAGCCGGGCGGTAGTCTGTCTGGCCTCGAAGTCACGAACGGTGTGCCAGCAGCCACGATGGGGGTATTTATAGCTAAGTGCTTGTTCTGCTTCACTGACAATACAACGGCTCCTTGTTTACGACAAAGCGAAAGGTGAAGGTTAATTCGCATCCAGTCCTCAGAACGACGCTAGGAGAGCGCTTTACCCGCAATTACACGTCGGGTATTGGCACATACATATACGCAGTCGAAAGCCATTTCGACTTATTTAGGAAGAATTATTCATCTCCGCTACAACTACTACATGAAAATCATTCCTTCTCATACACCCCCCCCGTCTGTGTAGTCCTGGTAAGTTACTTTACTGTGCATTTGATTAACGGCGCAAAATACACGTATTTCATTTGCCCTGGCGCAGTTACACCACAAAACATGAACTGCACAGCGCCCTCCCACGGATCACCACTACGATGACGCAAGGTCAACTTTGTTTGATATATCACGTGATGCGGCATGACGATGTCGCAAACTAAGTTCTATTTGAATGCCCCCGGAATGAAGAGTTCGCACTGACTTTACTCTACGACATGTTATTGAGAAACACACGAGACTCGGTGAGACTAATAAGGTTAACGCATCGACAAACTGAGACCATTTTGAAAATTAAATTGTACGAAAAAAATATATTTTAATAACGTATCACGTAGTTATATGACAAATTAGTCACGCTTTTACATTAATCCACCACTCACTGCAAGTGACTAAAAGGTAAGGTAAGTTCTTATATACCGCAGTATCCAGTCTTCAAGACTGCTCAAAGCGCTTTACATTTTACTCCCGGGAAGACCTGTTCAATCGAAGACCATCTCGGCTTCTCTGGGAAGCATTCAGCCACGCTGCAATAAATGTGCGAGGACTGTTCGTAAACAAATGTGCACCATCGCCTGTAGCCAGGTACTCATTCATACAGCTGAGTGAACTGGAGCAACGTAGGTTCGAAACGGCAGTACAAAATTCCAAAGCGGATTGCCTTAGTCAAGGGTCCGAAGTTGTAGCCGTTGAGCTACTGTGCCAGTGCACTACAGCGCCACTGCATTACAGCGCCACTACAACTACGTAAGTAACTAAATAAATATGTTTATGCGTAAGTAAATAGGAGACAATCATACGTGTTGCACGAACGACAAGGTATGTTTTAAAGACCGGAACAAGTCACTGCAGTTTGTTGTCGTGTACTGTTTACTGATGCAAACACGGGTCTGCTCAAGAATGCGGCGCGCTACTGTGAAAGACGACGCCATGTTTATAAACACTTCGACATACTGTGTACACTCGGAGATAGGCGTGTAGCAAATATTCACACGCGTGTTTTGATAGTTAAACACACAAGACGAACCACGAGTCGTGTTAACATGACAGCCCTGCGACCGTATTTGCCTATTGTGCTCGCCACTTATTCACACACGTGCATGCACGTGCGCGTGAATACGTAATGCATAATTATAGATTGCACTCTGCAGGCCCTATGTGCATGTTAAAAAAGATACAACTGCAATGACAGTTTATATAAACCACGTAAAATATTGAACACATTTTCAAGTAGCTTAAAAGGCCAGAATTGGATGTTTTGTTTACCATTTGAACCCGTTTTAGGCGGATTCTTTCAAATTGCGAACATTGTTCCGAGCTCAGTAAAGTAACTAAACACAAAATGGCAGACTGTAAACATTCAACATTCATGTTGTAATAATAATAAGATTGTATTTATGTTAAATGAAAAGAAAAAAAACCTAGGTGCGGTATCCTCGCTTTAACGGGTACTGAAATACAAGGCTAAACTCACAGTAATATATATATATATATATATATATATATATATATATATATATATATATATATATATATATATATATATATATAATATACATATCTACAGGTGTGTAAACTTGTTGGCGGCGACACTTACCAAAGATAGGCGCCCTCAGTGAAGTCCCGCGTTGACACACCACGAGGACGACGGCTAGCCGAAGAACGACACCGCGCCACGGCGGGTACATCCCACTGTCACCGCCTAATCCAGACATTCTGAGACGTGTTACGACGCCCGAGCCATGCAGGCACAATGCGGCCGATAACTCCCGCGTCGCACAGCTGTGAGACGCGGGCTGAGCTCGTGTATTCACGCGAAGGCGTTTCGGCGCCTTCCTAATCCACTCCGCCGTGTATCGAGGCTTGTTCCTACACCTCTAGTGTTTCTGAACGCTGCGCCGTGTACCTCGGCGTGAGCGCTTGTTCGTAACAGCGCCCGGTAGACGATCACCGCCCGTTGCAACCGTAAGCGTTCCGTCAGCCCCTGTACCGCCGAGTGACTGCGCCGGGCAGGTAACGCGCTGCGATGCGCTGTCAGTCAGGGTGGGATGCTTGTGTGTAATGCCGGGGCGCATGCGTTCCCGGGAAGGGAGAGAGTGGCTCTGGCTGTGGTACGGCGGATCACGAGGAAGTAGGTGGCCGTGGTGGCGGCGCCGGTTTTCCGCGGGCCGACCAACCGACCGACCGACCGACCGAGAAGACAACGATCGGATATCGGTGTCAGGTTGTAGGACGACCCGTCGAGACAGACAGCCGCAGAAGGACTAGTCTTCGGGTCGGGCCGCGGAGAGGTCACGTTGTGTCTCCAGGCCTGGCGAAGGACTTGTTCAAGACGTGTCTGTAACGTGATAGCCCAGGATGGTGCTACAGTGAGGGTGTCGTGTGACTTCACAAGGGGTTGTACGTACCCCACGGGCTTGGACAGGGTAGGGATGTCGTGTGGGGTCCCCAGAAACGACGTTGTGGTCGTTCAAACAATCGTGCGGTGTTTCAAAACATTGTCTTTTTCTCGGCTCTCTGACAAAGTTTGTCGTGTGATGTCTCGGACACGTCTGCTTTCTGACGAATTTAGGTCACTCAATATTTCGATAAATATCAGCCAGCCAGCCAGCCAGCCAGCCAGCCAGCCAGCCAGCCAGC
>JAODUO010000572.1:272500-283574 GCA_025642075.2 Ridgeia piscesae
AAAATATTATTTCTTTTGCAAAAACCTACATTAAATAGGACTCACTACGACACAATAGTTCTGTTGTGTATACGTAATATGGAGTGTTCATCAGAGAAACTATTTGATTGTTTTTTAGTTCGGAAAAATTCAATTATTTCATGACTCAATTATACTGTGTTTCTATATTCATATTGTCAACTTTATTTATTCTCGCAAAACCTACATTACGAACCAATTCTCCGGGGATTAAACGCGGAATGTCGGCTGGCAGTTAACCAGCTGACCGTTAAAGCAAATGCATCTACTATGATGATTTGCCTCAGTGTATCTAGTGTACAATGTCGATGCTACCCGACCAGCTTGGCACCATTTCGTTATCCATTGACCATTGACGTGTTATTGTGTGTGATGCGATGCGTACGACTGCTACACTCAGAAGCGAGAACAGTCGGTTTGTCGCCGTCAGCAGTTTGACAGGCGTAAATAGTAGGTTTATCACCGACAGCAGTTTGACGGGACGACCTCTAGCAATCCGAACTGCAGTAAATAAAACGAATGAGGTTTTGTTTTTGTGCTGCGCGCTTCCAAGAAGACTACACGCGGTGGACTTTGTAGCGCATAGAGAGGATTTATGCATCGAACGGAGGCTCAAGAACGTTGTAGACCACGTGGTTGTGTAGCTATCTGGGCGGAGTCCGACGTGTAGCGACATGATCGAGTTGTCTTTAATAGCATGTAGCAATCGGTGCTCGTCAACTACAGGACAGTTCTGTCGAAATGTTCAGCATAGGTTTGTTGCCAATAGCGGTCTTCTGCAGACAAACAATGACTAACTTCTGCTTGCGTGTTTGTGTGTGTGTGTGTGTGTGTGTGTGTGTGTGTGTGTGTGTGTGTGTGTGTGTGTGTTGTGTGTGTGTGTGTGTGTGTGTGTGTGTGTGTGTGTGTGTGTGTGTGTGTGTGTGTGTGTGTGTGTGTGTGTTTGTGTGTGTGTGTTTTGGTGTGTGTTTGTGTGTGTGTGTGTGTGTGTTTGTTTGTGTGTGTGTGTGTGTGTGTGTGTTGTGTGTGTGTGTGTGTGTGTGTGTGTGTGTGTGTGTGTGTGAGTGCGTGCGTGCGTGCGTGCGTATGTACGTGCGTGCGTGCGTGCGTGTGTATGTGTGTGTGTCTGTGTACAGTCGAGTTATCACATTGTATTGAAAACAGAACACAAGTTTTTGCGTACTGAACCTAAAATTATCAGAATAAAAAATGAAATCATAATTATAAAGTTCTGGGCCATAGTGACACATAAATGTTGAGCAAACATTGTAGCTTTAATTCCTTTGTGTATGTGCTACACTTCGGCCTGTATATAGTGGTTTTTAAATATCGCTTGGAAAATACATAAAGAGCAATTTCATATAGTTTTTGGTGATCAATAAGTAAAACAGTCTTGTTTGATATGAGTATGGTATTGTCGAGCGGCGACAAATGCAAGTTGCGGATCATCGACGCTTGTGGCGCCATCTACTGTATGCTGCCTTTTAGATAGGTATATTCTCGTGCTGCCATCTGCCGAGTATTGTTCATACTTAATGTACCAAGTGTTAAGACTCCTAGATATTAATTTTAATGTGTAGTGTTGGTGTGCTTGTTAAATCTGAACAACCAACCTTCTATCTAGGGGCGTCCGTAGGAAGTTTCCCACATTGCATTTGGGACATGTTCTGTTGGTACACCAACTCTAGAATTTGCTCCTTCTTACTGTTAGATCAGTTGGTAATATATAAAACAAACGTCGTCATTTAAACACAACTGGACCAGTGCCTATGGATTTTAAGACTGATCAATCATTTTGTCTTTGTTCGCTTCTGAGATTAGTCTCGCTTAACCGACTCGGTCGGCTGCATAACTGCGCCGAAAAGACAGTCTGGTGACTTTGCCGGTTTTTGAATATTATCCGTGTGGGGCTAAACAATGCTGCCACCTCACGGATACTGTTTAATCCAGCCGTAATTCCTATTTTATAAACAACTGGAAATTTGTATTTATGTTTGTGTTAGTTTAAGTTTAATGTTGACTAGTTTTTATAATACAGCATTATCTGACAAAAAAGTATCATTATTTAATTTGTTATGTCAAATTCGGCCTGAGAACCAATCAGCATCTCTACCCTAATCTGGGGTAAGCCCGCTGTGGTGGTTACAACTGCAGCCCATTAATTCCCCAAGCAGAGTTGAGGGGCTTAAAAGTGCTGCCACCTCACGGATACTGGTTACTCCTGCCGTAATTTCTATTTTATAAACAACTGCAAATTTTATTTATATTTTTTAGTATAATTTAAATTTTGAATAGTATTTTTATACTACAGCATTATATGATATAAAATAGTATCGTTATTTAATTTGTTATTTCAAATCAGCGTCTCTACCCTAATCTGGGGTAAGGCCGCCTGGCGGTTACATCGGCAGCTCATTAAACATCGGCAGCCCAGGCAGAATTGAGGAGCTGAAAAGTGCTGCCACCTCACGGAGTCTGGGTAACCGAGAATAATCTGAGCTTGGCTTAGTTGCAAAAATTAGTTCATATCCACTCCTCCATGTACATAACATAAAAAATAAACGTTTAGTTTCCCCGTACTATTGACAATTTAATCACCATTAGATCGGAGTATTCTTAACACATCTATAAAGATAAAATAAATACGTAATCGAATTAATCATACAATGGAATGACTATTGCGTTGTACACAACAAAACATGGGAATAATTTATATTGCTGGGTCACGACTAACCGGATTCATTGGTCAATGTTGTATTATTGCCAGTAGATCGCAGTCCAGACATTTGATGTCTGCGAAGTATCAGCATCCACAGCTCGTTAAATCTGTCAGCATTTCGCTCATGTGACACGAGTACAGTCGGTTGCTTTGTCGAACTACTGAACTGTTTCATAGCTACGTTAGTGTTCTTGAAATTCCGCATCACATCCACGTAAAATACGTCTTTCAGTTTGCCCGCTACCAGTCCAGTGAGAAAGACATCGTCGATCCAGAAAAATGGCGTTTTCACGGCCGCTCGGTACATCTCGGACATGATGTCGCGAGACATCGTCAGCGCTATTCCGGAGCAGTACTGCGGGAAGAGCTTCCGGCCGGGAAACTCGTCGAATTTGACGCACCATTTCAAGCACGTGTTCGGGTCGCGAAGTATCGGCATCGTGTTCGTTCGCCAGAGGGCGCACATTATCAAACGGCTGTGGTCAAGCGCGGCGGTTTCGGCCTTCTGTGTCCACTCAAAGATGTTGACCAGAGCGTCGTCGTCAGACTTGAGGAAGAAGGCGGCGTTCTTGCAGTGTGTCGTCGCCCATTTCAGGGCCATCACCGCCTTCAGGGTCAGATTCCTGTACGAGTCGACGAAGTCACCCTGCACGATGTCTCCGTGTCGACGGTGTTCTAACTCAATTGACAGCTGCAAAATAGTGTTTTGTACTTTTACACACCCGCATACAAACACACACACACACACACACACACACACACACACACACACACACACACACACACACACACACACACACACACACACAACAACACACACACACACACAAATACACACACACCACACACACACACACACACAAATACACACACACACACACACACACACACACACACACACACACACACACACACACACACACACAAAATACACACACACACACCACACACACACACACACACACACACACACACACACACACACACACACACACACACACACAAATACACACACACACACACACACACACACACACACACACACACACACACACACACACACACACACACACACACACACACACACACACACAAATACACACACACACACACACACACACAAATACACACACACACACACACACACACACACACACACACACACACACACACACACACACACACACACACACACACACACAACACACACACACACACAAATACACACAAACACACATACTATATATAATATATATATATATATATATATATATATATATACATATATATATATTTATATATGAAACCCGGCCCAATTTCGTAGATTGCAGTCTAGCCCAGGCTTCATCCAACTACGAAATTGGGCCGGTTTAAAAAAATAATATTTGCAATATTTTTTTATAATTGACGATTGTCACACATGCATATTTTTATGGGAATTAGAAATGCATAGTTTTTATTACTAGCATGTCAACGATATGACGACAGCAGCAGGTGAGAAGTTTTATACTTTAGTAGGTGACGTTTACTTACAATCAGACAAAACGTTACCGACCACACAACCAACTGTGAACTGACCATAAACATTTGATTTCAAGCTTCAACCTTACCTTACCACGTGTTGGTGTGTTGTCTGCGTACGAGTGTGCGTGTGTGCATGTGTGCATGCGAACGTGTGTGCATTCGAGCGTATGTGCGTGCGTGTGTGCGTGCGTGCGTGCGTGTGGGCGTATGTGCCTAAGAGTGTAAGTATGAGAATTTTCACTTAGGTCATATGTATCCGCCCGCGGGCAGATTGTTTGAATATTGCGACCCCTCTAAACCCACCCCTTAGCTCCCACCCGGTCATCACATCATACCTGCACATTCCGGTCACTCGTCTTTCCGAGCATAAAGACCAACTGAGTGGTGTGCGGTGCATGCACGTCCGGGTCGCCCCAGGTCGTCCGAATGACGTCACGTCTTGCGCGGTTTCCGGGCGCACTGTGCACGTAGAACAACCACCGGAGTTGCGGCAAACTCTCGCACAAACTCTCGTTGTGCATCACGATATTCACGTCGAGCGGAACCGGGTTCGACGTCGCTTCGCTACGGTCACCCGTGTAGCCATTGAGGTATCCCAGAATACTCCGCAGGTTCATGGACAACGCCACCATGAGGTTCCCGTCTTGTCCCTGGGAGACATGGGTGTCGATAACCGGCAGCTGCCTCGATGATGATGATGTTTTTCGTTGTGGTAATGCACTGCTGAAGACTGCATAAGAAAATCTACCAGCTACGTAGATTGCAATGGCTAAAATGAGTAAGAGAAACAAACTTATGACCCGAGTGTATTTCCTGCTGAAGCGAACAACCATCGTGGCGACGACACGTTGCTCATATGAACGGCCGTGCCGAGGCTTTGTGTGCAGGCGGCCAAGTGTTACATCGATTTATCGAAGAGTAACTTTAACAGCACGGAGTGTCTAATACAATGTACAAATATTCCATACGGGCGCGCAAACAAACGCACGCACGGACGAATAAACAGACAAGCGGTCACAGTGTGTTTGTAGTGCACGCATAATCGCGTATATATATATATATATATATATATATATATATATATATATATATATATATATATTTATATATATATATATATATATTATCAACTGTAAGAAGAGTTTGATTAGACTATATATATATATATATATATATATATATATATATATATATATATATATATATATATATATATATATATATATATATATGTATACGTGTGTATGCGTGTGTGTCATACTATCATGCATCTAACCTTGTTAACTTGCAATTCAGTATAATGTTAATAACGAATTGGTTATCGTCAATGAATATCTGTGTTGTCGTTTCAGCATTTTTTACTTTCTGTGCTGGTTTGTTCGTTGGCTAACAGGCTACAGTAGTAATTAGATGTTACTGAACTTGGTGACCTACGTATGTAGGCGTGCTGCGTCGTAGACGTAAATCTACGTGACATGTGGCACGCTTCGCTGTCATTGTTCGCCCTATCAGCAGGATAACGATCGACTCAGTCGCTTTGTATAGAACACGTTGCGCAAGACTCAGTTCTACTTCAATCAATTGAAACATCTGCTAGCGAGACCACAAGGTATGCGCTGTAGACTCAGATTCATAGAAAACAAATCAGTATCGATGCTTCTGAAAAATACAGATTTTGTTATCCAGGTGTTTTTTGGTATAATAGTAACCAAAGTGAGTAAATACGGTTACGAAAACACCAACGATGGCATAACACAAATCATATTCATGTTCTACTAAAACACGTTATTTACTGGGTACGTTCATCAGAAAGCAACATAATAAATTGACACTCTTCATAGATGCTTGTGATGTGGAATATAATATATTCAAAATGAACGCGGCCCAATCCGTGGCGTGGCGGGGCAGTATAGGCCCACCGAAACGGTTCCATCTAGACTAAAATGGTCACTCAACATACGCTGTCAGTTTAACAAACAAAAGTGTCTACCTTTATTCAAATGAGCGAGAGATCTTACTCTGGTCAAGCATTTGATAAGAACAATCGCTTGGTCAATAAGACAAACGCACTGAACTTGTCAACCAGACCAAGACGATCAACGCCTAAATAAAATGGCTCATACCAGATCAACACGCCTTATATATCAAAACGGCCTAAAACAAAATGACCCCACCCCAGAACAACGTCCCATGTTAAGACAAAACGTTCCCACACCAGAGAAATTTTATTATGGAGGCAGACTGACTACAAATCTATGACGGGACCGTCAGCGCAGTAACAAACAGCAAATGATTACGCCAACATCTCCGCCAGGGAGAAACCAATAAATCCACCAGAGTGCAGCACTCGTCATATGCAGATCGTTGTACTTGCAACCATCGCCCTCCAGTGTGTCTAATAAAAACTGTCTATGCATGAATAAACACAGTTACTCACATATACATCCTGTCAGACTTTTATACTTAGAGACGAGATTGTCATATTATCAGTTCGTGGCACCTGTATTTTTGCTAAGGCCGTGACAAGTTTATTTCCCGACTTTATTTCTCGACTGAATGTCATTGTTTGTTTGAACAACGGTCTTGTTGTGACGAGAGAACGCGCACATCCGGAATTCGCGAGTTCCTGTGCGCGTGGGCGGGTTTGAGCAGGACTAAATCCGGACAACATAGTGCGATGTTGTTAAAGTTTACATCTATGAATTCCGATCATATTTGGAAAATCTGCTTTGTTCTACAAACAATTGTGAAATAGTAAATTTCTGACATATCCTGGTCCTGCAGTACCTGCAACGTCTCACAACTTAATCAACGCGTCAACAAACTGAATACCGCGTCTTTGACGTAGATGATTCATGTTGAAAATACGTTGAAAATGTCTTTGTTGCAATATAACCTGATAAAGTGTTTATTGTTAAATTGAACCTAGCATTTGGAGAACATTTTAAGTATCACGAAGGCACATGTATGAACAACTGTTTCATCTGATTAAGAGAAACAACACTGATAATGGCAATAATAACATAACACCAATTGCTACTGCTGCGGCTTCTAGTAGATTATTATTAGTAGTAGTAGTAGTAGTAGTAGTAGTAGTAGCAGTAGTAGTAGTAGTAGTAGTAGTAGTAGTAGTAGTAGTAGTAGTGGAGTAGTAGTAGTAGTAGTAGTAGTAGTAGTGGTAGTAGTAGTAGTAGTAGTAATAGTAGTGGTAGTAGTAGTGGTAGTAGTAGTGGTAGTAGTAGTAGTAGTAGTAGTAGTAGTGGTGGTGGTGGTAGTAGTAGTAGTAGTAGTAGTGGTAGTAGTAGTGGTAGTCGTAGTGGTAGTAGTAGTAGTAGTAGTAGTAGTAGTAGTAGTAGTAGAAGTAGTAGTAGTATTTTCGAGATGGCGGTTCTGTTATGACGACAATTAATGTGTATAATTAGTTGGTTCATGCATTTTTACTGTTATCATTATTTTATTTCTGCTATTAGCCTTGTAATTAATATTAATTTATTATTTGTTTTACTATTATTTGTGGGTTTTTTTCTAATTACTTCATGATGAACAAACTCTTGACATGTTTTGATACTCCATTGTCAAGTAGTGTACCGTGTTTACAATACGTTTACGTATTTATATATGTTTTATGTTTTATGTAGGTGTATCGTATAATGTCGGGGTAAAATAAAGAAATTCTTCTAACCCTTTATGTATACAAATGTGAATGACATAGGTATCTAACTGAAGAATATCATGCGTTGAACTACTGCGTAATTCTAGTACATTATTGTGTAAAAAACATGTCTTGTATTAACATTTCATGCTATATATATATATATATATATATATATATATATATATATATATATATATATATACACCCCAGGACATAACATTCTGGAAATCAAGAATTCGGGCCTGACCCCACCTAGTGGGAAAAGGCGAAGAATAAGAAGATATATATATATATATATATATATATATATATATATATATATATATATGATATATATATGTATATATATATGTATATATATATATATAATTATATATATATATATATATATATATATATATATATATATATATATATATACAACAGGCATAATAGGCACTATTCAAGCGAGTTACCCTAAGTCTGAGTTTGTCTACCTGGCAGTCTGGAGCTCTGTCAATCTTGGTAACCACTTACCTAATCCAAGTTATCCTCCTAACTCCATTATGTTTGTGAATTTGACTTCAGAAAGTGGTGTAAGCCATGCATGGTGGAGCATGTAGTCAACTTGGTTATACAGACTGCTTAATATATATATATATATATATATATATATATATATATATATATATATATATATATATATATATATATATGTATGTGTGTATACATACATCCATGCATCCATGCATACATACATACATACAAGCACAGGTAGGAAGGTATAGGTAAGGTAAGGTAGGTAAGGTAAGGTAAGGTAAAGGTAAGGTAAAGGTAGGTAATGTAAGGTAAGGTAAGGTAAGGTAAGTAGTAAGGTAAGGTAAGGTAAGGTAAGGTAAGGTAAGGTAAGGTAAGGTAAGGTAAGGTAAGGTAGGTAAGGTAAGGTAAAGGTAAGGTAAGGTAAGGTAAGGTAAAGGTAAAGGTAAGTGTATGGGTAAGGTAAGGTAAGGTAAGGTAAGGTAAGGTAAGGTAAGGTAAGGTAAGGTAAGGTAAGGTAAGGTAAGGTAAGGTAAGGTAAGGTAAGGTAAGGTAAGGTAAGGTAAGGTAAGGTAAGGTAAGGTAAGGTAAGGTAAGGTAAGGTAAGGTAAGGGAAAGGTAAGGTAAGGTAAGGTAAGGTAAGGTAAGGTAAGGTAAGGTAAGGTAAGGTAAGGTAAGGTAAGGTAAGGTAAGGTAAGGTAAGGTAAGGTAAGGTAAGGTAAGGTAAGGTAAGGTAAGGTAAGGTAAGGTAAGGTAAGGTAAGGTAAGGTAAGGTAAGGTAAGGTAAGGCAAGTTGAATAGTTTTAATAATCTTGAGTCTAGTATCTATGATGGGAAAATTCCTATAATGAGGAGGTTTGTCCAAGGGGTTTTGTCCCGGATTCGAGACAATACACTGGTGCGCCGGGATATAGACCCACGGTACGGTACGCGATACACAAAGTCCGAATCGCCATATGGTGCGATACACATTAGCTGTAGGCAAAACAGTGTCGTCAATAATGATAAATGAATGTAATTATGGTTGTGTTGCTATAGCGTGTTTCGCTCGCTCCGCTCCTCTCTCTCTCTCTCTCTCTCTCTCTCTCTCTCTCTCTCTCTCTCTCTCTCTCTCTCTCTCTCTCCCTCTCTCTCTCTCTCTCTCTCTCTCACTCTCTCTCCCTCTCTCCCTCACGCTCTCTCTCTCTCTCTCTCGGTCTCTCCCCTCCCTCCCTCCCTCCCTCCCTCCTCCCTCCCTCCCTCCTCCCTCCTCCCTCCTCCTCCCTCCCTCCTCCTCCCTCCCTCCCTCCCTCCTCCCTCCCTCCCTCCTCCCTCCCTCCCTCCCTCCCTCCTTCCCCCCTCCCTCCCCTCCCTCCCTCTCCCTCTCTCTCTATCTCTCTCGCTCTCTCTCTCTCTCGTCATGGCCAGTGTGAAACTGTATTGTACAAGTTGTGAACATGATATGTATGTTCTTCGTCATTTGTATAGATGTAGGTACACTATTAATTGTCAGCATTCGTGTTTTTCGTCACTGTCAAGTTACTAATTTTGCATTGTCATAAAGCTGTGCCATAACGTAGTGTTCCGATGGTTGTCAAGAACTATCATCAACATCAACATCAACATCAACATCAACATCAACATCAACATCAACATCAACATCAACATCAACATCAACATCAACATCAACATCAACATCAACATCAACATCAACATCAACATCAACATCAACATCAACATCAACATCAACATCAACATCAACATCAACATCAACATCAACATCAACATCAACATCAACATCAACATCAACATCAACATCAACATCAACATCAACATCAACATCAACATCAACATCAACATCAACATCAACATCAACATCAACATCAACATCAACATCAACATCAACATCAACATCAACATCAACATCAACATCAACATCACATCAACACCAACACCAACACCAACACCAACACCAACACCAACACCAACACCAACACCAACACCAACACCAACACCAACACCAACACCAACACCAACACCAACACCAACACCAACACCAACACCAACACCAACACCAACACCAACACCAACACCAACACCAACACCAACACCAACACAACATCAACATCAACATCAACATCAACATCAACATCAACATCAACATCAACATCAACATCAACATCAACATCAACATCAACATCAACATCAACATCAACATCAACATCAACATCAACATCAACATCACATCAACATCAACATCAACATCACACAACACCAACACCAACACCAACACCAACACCAACACCAACACCAACACCAACACCAACACCAACACAACACAACATCAACATCAACATCAACATCAACATCAACATCAACATCAACATCAACATCAACATCAACATCAACATCAACATCAACATCAACATCAACATCAACATCAACATCAACATCAACATCAACATCAACATCAACATCAACATCAACATCAACATCAACATCAACATCAACATCAACATCAACATCATTTTCATCTATCAATATCATCATCATCGTCATTATTATTATTATCATCATCATCGCTCGTATAGTTATTATTATTACTATTACTATTACTATTACTATTACTATTACTATTACTATTACTATTACTATTACTATTA